>PVJH01003784.1:0-135697 GCA_004026705.1 Nesogale talazaci | reverse complement strand
TTTTATTTCTCTAAGAGAACCCTGCCTGACACACATATGATGTTGAGACATAGGTTATATTTCATATTTCTGCAGATGGATTTTCAGGTTGCCAACACCAGTTGTTATACACACCACTTCTTGCCCATCTAACGTGTCTCGGCTCATTGTTACAGATCAGCTGCCTATGCTGTTAGTGTTAGGGGCTATCACCTCCCCTTGCAACCCAATCTACAGCAGAATGAAACACTGCTCAGTTTTCTGCCATCTTCACAGTGGTTAAATTTGAGCCTAGGATTGTAGCTAATTGGTCAATCCATCTCTTTAAAAGGTCTTCCTCTTTTTCACAAACCTTCCACTTTGCCAAGCATAATATCCTATTCCCAGGAGCCCTGGTGGTGTAGTGGTGACACATTGGGCTACAATCTGCATGGTTACCAGTTCAAACTCACCAGTTACTTCATGGGAGCTTTGAGTTCCCTACTCCCATAAACAGTTAAAATCCCAGAAATCCACAAGGGTCATCCTGTGAGCAATGACTCAATGGCAGTGAGTTTGATTTTGTTTAATATCCTTTATCTTTTCTAAAAAAAAATCATTTCGCTTTCGGCTCTTATTCCATACATCAACTTATCAAGCATACTTGTACATGTGTTGTCATCATTTCCAAAATATTTTCTACTTGAGCCCCTTGAAAGTCCTTTTTTAAAAAATTACTTTATTGAGGACTCATATAGCGCTTTTCAAAATTACATTCATTTCAAATTAAATTTCAAAACATACATTCATCCATTATGTGAAGCACATTTGTACATTTGTCATCATCATATTCAAAATATTTTCTTTTCTTTAAAAAATTATTTATTGGGGACTCATACAACTCTTATCACAATCCATATATACATCCATTGTGTCAAGCACATTTGTACATATGTTGCCATCATCATTCTCAAAACATTTTCTTTCGACTTGAGCCCTTGGTATCAGGTCATCATTTTACCCCTTCCTCCCCCACCCTCTCTCCTGCATGATAATTTATAGATTTTTTTTCATGTCTTACACTGTCCAATGTTTCCCTTTACCCACTTTTCTATTGTCTGTGTCCCAGGGAGGAAAGTTGTATGTTTCAATGATGTTATGCTGCACCCTGACTGGCTTGTCTCCCCCCAAAGATCCTTCTTTAAGGGGATGTCCAGTTGTCTACAGATGGGCTTTGGGTTTCCACTCCATACTCCCCTTCATTCACAATGATATGATTTTTTGTTCTGGGTCTTTGATGCCTGCAATCTCATCCCATCGACACTTCATGATCACATAGGCTAGTGTGCTTCTTCCATGTGGACTTTGTTGTTTCTTAGCTAGATGGCTGCTTGTTTCTCTTCAAGCCTTTTCTTTAAAAAAATTTTTTATTGGGGGCTCATAAACCTCATAACAATCCATACACAAATCCATTGTGTCAAGCACATTTGTATGTTTGTTGCCCTCATCATTCTCAAAACATTTTCTTTCTACTTGAGCCCTTGGTATCAGCTCTTCATTTTTCCCCTCTCTCCCTGTGGCTCCCTCACGAACCGTTGATAATTTATAAATAATTATTATTTTTTCATGTCTTACACTGTCCAAAATGTTTACTTGAGCCCTTGGTATCAGTTCTTCAGTTCCCCCTCCCTCCCCCCTCGTCCTTTCCTCAGAAACCCTTGATAATTTATAAATTATTTATTCATGTCTTACCTTGACTGATGTCTCCCTTCATCTGTTGAATGTCCCCTAGGTATTGGGTTATATGCTGATCGCTGTGATTGGTTTCCCCTTTCTCACCCTACCTTTCCTTTACCCTACTGGTATTGCTACTCTCATTATTGGTCCTGTGAGATTTATCTGTCCAGAATTTCCAGTGTTTCCACCTCTTATCTGTACCCAAGTACATGCTCTGGGCTAGCCAGATTTGTAAGGTAGAAAGTGATCTAAAATTGATGGTGAGGAGGCCTGATAGGGCTTGATCAAGACCAATGAGATAGAGAGGAATTACTCAAACCTGAGCATGATAGTGGGACAAGAGGAAAGTCAATGTAAATAGAGGAAAGAACTAGAATGCAGAGGACATGTATAGAAGTCTAAATACAGGCATGTACGTATTTAAATATATTATATGTAATGATAGGGAACTAGATCTATGTACATATGTTAAATATCCAGGTAACAGATGGACATTGGGCCACTACTCAAGTACTCCCTCAATGCAAGAACACTTTGGCCTTCTATGATGCTCACCTTCCCAACATACTCACTGAAGACCAAATGGACACATTAGCAAATGTGGTGAAGGAAGCTGACAGACAAACAGCCATCTAGCAGAGAAGCAACGAAGTCCACGTGGGAGTGGCATAGCAACTTGTGTGATCATGAGGTGGCAGTGGAATCAGGTTGTAGGCATCAAAGACCCAGAACAAAAAGTCATATCTATGTGAATGAGGGCAGGAGCAGAGTGGAGACCCAAAGCCTATATAGAGACAATAGGGTCACAAGGAAGATACAAGCCAATCAGGCTGCTACACCAAGGAAACATACAACTTTCCTGTAATTCTTTAATGTCCCCCCTCCCCCGATCATAATCCACCAATATCCTTTTTCAAGGACAAATCTCTTTAGAAAGTATGTCCAAAGGACATGAGATGACATCTCACCATCCTCACTTCCAAAGAGTATTCTGGATGTACTTCTCCCAAGACAGTGGGACTTGTTGTCCTGGCAGTACATGGCATCTTGAACTTTCTTCCCCAGCAACATGATTCAAATACATGTGTTCATCTCGAGGTTTCCTTATTCAATGTCCAACTTTCCCATGTGCTTGGTGCTCCCAATTCTGTTTCTGAGGGGTTTATCTAATCTGGATCCCATGTGTCGTGAGCTCTTATCTGTACCTGTGTACATGGATAGGGGGAAGAGGGGAAGAAGAGGAAACTAATTGCAATGATCAATTCATATTCACCTTGTCCCCATGTGTGGCAGTCATGAGCTTATGTTAATTTTATGATTGAAATTTAGGGGTGGAGTCTAGCCTGTTAATCTGGAGATAGCCATTGAGTAGCCAATGAGATCTCCATGTGGGCATGGCTTTCTCCTGAGACTTCTGGGAAATCTGGTGATATTTACCTCGTGAAGATGGGAAGCTATCTTCCCAAGTTGTTGGGAGTTAGTCTCAGAGACAATTAATCACAGACAAGACAAGCTGGCAGCGTTCAAGAAGCTGGAGGAGCCGGCAGAGAGACCACACAGCTTTGCCCTGGTGGAGCCAGACCTCTGAAGCTGGGGCGGCCAGATGGAGACCTCTGCCAGTGATGAGTGGCTTCTGCTGTTGATGGACCATAAGCCCTGGAGGTGAGGTGCCCTATCAGCACCGGGATTCTGCACCCACTGACCTGTGACTTCATGCGTCAGAAGAAGACTTTATAGACTGATTTTGGGCATATGGGTTAATATCGGACTTATGACTTTGGACTGGACTGGGCTGAGATGCTTTCTCCATGTCCCATTCCTTTTGTATATAAACCTTTTCCTTATATTGATATGTGTGTCCTTGAATTTGTTCCTCTAGTCTACTCGGACTAACACACCATGGATGATGAATAACAGAAACATGAGTAAAGGGAGATGGTGGTAGGTGTAAGTCATGTAAACAACAATAATTTATAAGTTATCAAGGGTTTATGATGGTGGGAGGGGAAAGAGAAGCTGATACCAAGGGCTCAAATAAATGTTTAGAAAATGATGATGACAACATATGTACAAATATACTTGATATTTGAACTAAAATGAACTAAAGAACTAAAGAACTAAAGAACTAAAATGCAGAGGACATGTATAGAAGTCTAAATACAGGCATGTACGTATTTAAATATATTATATGTAATGATAGGGAACTAGATCTATGTACATATATTAAATATCCAGGTAACAGATGGACATTGGGCCACTACTCATTCCATTGATGTATGGAATGTTATGACAGCTGTAAGAGCCCCTAATAAAATGATTTTTTAAAAAAAGAAAAGAAAATACTATGGTCCACTGTCATTAGGCGGATGGATTTACTTCTGGGTTCTCAGTTCTGTTCTATTGGTCTACATGTCTGTTGCTGGAACAGTACCAAGCTGTTGTCACTTCTGTGGCTATGTTTTGAGATCTACAATCAATGCTCATGGAAGCAGTAATCAGAAAGCACACAGCACATTTCACTGGGTAGATCTGCTGCACAAGACCTCTTTAAAATGTCAGAAATCAGGGATGTCACTTGGAAGACTAAGATGCAATTGAACCAAACCCTGGTATTTTCAGTGGCCTGGTTTGAGAATGGTAAAACTGCCATGTTGACATGAGGAGACTAGAATTGTTAGGGGAATGGCTAGAGAGATGTAGACCACTTTCAGAATGAGATGAACCTAAATAGAGGATATGGTGAGAACCAATAACTTTGCAGTTTGATAGTTTTATTTAATAAAGGTTTCTATAATTTTATAATAATATTTTGGATGTACCCTAGTATGCATGAGTATCAGAGGGGCTACAAAAAGTTCATGGAAAAATGGAATTAAAGAGTAATGGAATTTCTCCACAAAGTTTTGTATATAAAATCCTACCCCATTATTCAATGACTTGCTTTTGTCGATGCAAGATTTTTAATGTCAGCATATATACATCTACCTTATTCTTGTAATTGATGCTTACTATTCAATTATGCATCCATATATGGACATTTAGATTGTGAGAATGTCTTGTACCAAATTAGTCCATGAACCTTCCTCCTCAGTATTGATCCTAATAATTTAAAATATTCAAATTAACCCACTTACTGAGGCAGGAACACAGCATGGGGACTGCTTACCTTCTGGCAAATTGAGGGGTATTGAAAACTTCCCTCGAGCCTTCTCTAAGCCTTACCCAAAGCATTGTTCCTCTGAAACCTGGAATATTTAACCTTCATTTATTTATTCCCTTTAAAAAATTGCTATTACTTGTATCTTCTTTTAAAATGCAGAGAAACTGGAAGCAGTGGGGGAGTGGGGTTAATAGTAGTTCCGCAGCTTTGAAGACAAGAGAGAGTTTTTCAAAATATAGAGACAATTTGCATGTAAAGCATAATAATAACAATGATAATAATTATTATTATCTAATACTTGATGTTATTATTATCTTATTATTATCTTATGTTATTATGTTATTATCTTATGTTAATTATGTTATTATTATCTAATACTTGATGTTCTCACTTGACCCACCCACTTCTGTGCCTAGCCATCATGTGAACATGCAAATGGATGCTTTTCTCTAGGAGACAGGAGGGGCAGAGAAGTAGGAGACGGGTGGAATATTGAAAGAGGAGGCAAAGAAAGGAGCGGTGAGAAAAGAGAGGGAATGTGACGGCTTACCATACTGCCCAGCCATGACCCTGCTGTCAACTAGCAGGCTTGCCTGCTGACTGGCTTGAAAGTTAAAATTGGGTTCCTGTGGATGCCAGCCAATGACTACCTTGCCACGGGAGCGATTGTTTTTTTTGCTGTGTTTGCAAGATGGGAATTCATTCTTTTTTAATATCAGTAATACACAGTAAAGAACGTAATCCAATTTACAGAGAAATGGGATTGGACAAGCCTTGAAACGACAATGTGCTTTCATGGCTGTGAGGTGTCAGTGCTGGGGAAGAGCGCCATAGTCGTGGCGTGGAGACACTCTCCATCACTGCCCCCCCTCACTGTCAGCATCGGGCTCAGCAGGGACAGGACCACCAGGGGCTGGGAACTCTTGGGCAGGAGAGGGGTTGGAGTTTTCCTTTTTATGAAGCAAGAGAGTTGGGACCTGTTTACTGAGCAGGGTGCCATATTAATACACTTTTACTCTGGCATGAAAACGAAGCTCCTGACCCTCACTCAGAAGGGAATCTATTCTTACAATTGTTGCTCGTGCAGGGCAGAGCGCCATCCTGGTCCTTTCTGAGCAGGGGCGCTCATTTGTTTGCTATGTGACCTGAGCTAGAGGTACATTCTTCCCTGGTCTACACAGAGGATGAGGCCCAGGTCATGCTGCACTTGGCTGGTGGGCAGGAGAGACCAGGGAGGAAAGACTGGTGGTGGGTGGGACTCACTCCCTGTGAAGCTGCTGACAAGGGTCCAAGGTATTAACAGTAGATGTCAATTTCCATAGGCACAGAGCAAACCAAGCCTGGGTTTCCTTTGACATCCTGCGTTCTGATCTAATGGGTGGGATGTAGTGGTGGTGGGTTATTGCAGATTTCAAAGTGCAGATTCCACTCTTTCAGGCCTTAGAATTGAAACTCAATTGCCAGAAGTTTTCTTCCTGGGTAGCTCTCAAGGTGATTCCCACGAAGAAACTCACTAGGGAAATGACTGACGTAGCATATCAGATGGATCACCTCCATCTATCAGTTTGTCATACTGTTGATGGTTTTCATGTTGCCAAGATTCTTGAAGCTACATCATCAGTAGTACAAATACTGGAGAAAGGCGTGATGACCTCCTTCTGCAAATTAGCCAAGGTAAACCAGAATTTGGTGAAGTGAAGAGGCAGTGGAGAAAAGGTAGACCCTTGGTGAAATGTAATGGTACAACAGTCTTAATGACCAACTCAGCCATGCCAGCAATTGTGAAACTAGTGTGGGACTATCACTATTTAATCACTATGAGTGTGTTAGTCCAGGTAAACTAGAGGAACAAATTCATAGACATGCATATAAGGGTACAGTTTATATACAAGAGGAATAGGACATTAAGAAAGCATTCCAACCCAGTCCAGTTCAAAGTCATAAGTCCAATATTAGCCCACATGACCAATATCAGTCTATAACGTCTCCTTCCGACTTATGAAGTCACAGGTCAGTGGGTGCAGAATCCCGGCGCTGGCAGGGTTCTCCCCATGGCTCCTCGCTTCCAGGGCTCAGGGTCCATCAACAGCATTTAGTGGTGGTAGAGGCAGCTCAGCGCTGCTTCGCCAGCTTCAGAGGTCTGGTTCCATCAGGGTAAAGCCGTGTGTCTTCTCCTCTGGCTCATCCAGCTTCTCAGACACTGCCATTTTGTCTTGTCCATAGTTCGCTGTCTCGGAGACTGACTCCCAACAACTGGGGAGATAGCTTCTCGTCTCCACGAGGGAAATACCTTGAGATTTCCCAGAAGCCTCAGGAGAAAGCCATGCCCACACAGAGGCCTCATCGGCTGCTCAATGGCTATCTGCAGATTAACAGGCTAGACTCCACCCCTACAGCTCAATCATGAAATTAACATAAGCACCTGACCACCCCAATAAGTCAGAGCTGTTTGGCCCTGGTGGTGGTGGTTATGTGTTGGGCTGTGCTGCACATGGTCAGCAGTTCAAGACCATCAGCAACTCCTCAGGAGAAAGACGGGGATTTTTACTCCTGTAAACAGTTGCAGTCCCAGAAACCCACTGAGGGGCGTTTTGAGTGAGCATTGACTCCCTGGCAATGAGTTGGGTTTAGGGCTACCTTTCTAACTAACCAGTGGTAGCAGACTGAAAAGGATAGCACTATGCTTAAGATATGAGAAGGAATTACAGTAAATGTACACATTGAAATTAGATAGAGATGATATTGAAGGTACAATGATTCAAGTACTTACCTGGCACCTGAAAAGTTGATTGTTTGAATCTACCCAGCAATTTTGTGGGGACATATCTGCCATCAAGATTCCAAAGACCCAAACCCACTGCCATGAAATCAACTGTGCCTCAGAGTGACCCTGTAAGTCAGAGCAGAATACCACCATAAAATGTTGAAGCTGAAGATCTTTACAGAAGCAGATTGCCCCATCTTTTTCCTGCAGAATCGTAGGTGGGCTTGAACCCCTGATCTTTTGGTTCTCAGCCTGATGATGCTTAACCCCTTCACAGCTTAGAAACTCCTGTGTGGGCAGTTCTCTGTCATCTGGGATTGCAGCTAGTCAGAATGGACTCAATAACACCTAACTGCAACAAAAACAACCTGAGAGACCACACGGGGCCAATGCCAAGAATGGAGACACACAAGAGACAATCTATTAACTATGCTTTCGGATGCATTTGTTTCCCTGAGGGGGATTTTATGGTTATTTAATTAAAGCGTTCTGCTTTGATCAAAGGTGTTGCTTTGACTTCTCGAGTATGAAATACAAGACTTGTGAGAGTCAAACAACTTGTTAAATGCAAACAATTTACCAAGGGCCCTAAACAAGACAAACTATAATAAATAATAATCTGTGGAAATTAAGTGTAAACAGTCTGTGGAGAACCTAATTACTCTTTCTTGTTATGAACATTAACCCACCTTCAGTTGTAAGCCTGTGCTATTCTAATGATGTTCACCACTAGCCATATCTGACTACAGGAAAAAGAATTACAGGGAGGATTCTGTTCATTAATGCACTCTGGGGTTGGCATTATATCCTCATCACTTGATTGGCATTTCAAATACCTCAAGTCTTCATTCTATGCAGAAAGGAGAGAACTCAGAGATGCCCTTCTGTGAGGGGGCAATTTTTGCATTTATAACAGAACTGGAGGACTTTGGCTAGCTTATTGAGACATGTATAGAATGCAGAAATTTTCTCCCAATGGAAGGAATTTAAGAAGAGAAACAGAGGAGTTGATTTTGTAGCAGCATCCTGTCCAAGAAGTGGACTTTGGGGATGATGGACCGTGGTTGTGTTCAGACAGATGCAGTTCTCTGGATGAGCATAGAGATTTTACTGCCCAGTCAGCTGTATAGCCAGCCATTCATTTCATTAACCCCACTAATATTTAGTGAGCAAATAGTATGTGCCAGGAACTCTTCTGAATACATGGTAGTGGGTAGGAAGAAGTACTCAGGGACTAATGGAATGATGTGTAATTTATTGATACTGTACTACACTTTGGCTAAATCATCCCTTCCTTACACAACTTCTGGGGGGATATCCAACAGATGGACTTTGCGCCTCCACTCCAAGTCCTCTATTTTACATCAATGTAGTTGTTTGTTGGGGATTTTTTTGATATCTGTTGCTTCATCCCATTGACACCTCATGATCACCCTGGTTGGTGTGTTTCTTAAATGTGGACTTATTTGCTTTCCTGCTAGATTGCTGCCTGTTTGACTTCAAGCTTTGAAGATTCCAGACTCTATATCTTTTGATAGCCAGGCATCATCCACTCTGTTCACCACATTTGCTTATGCATCCATTTTGTCTTCAGCGATTATATTGGGAAGGTGATTCAAGGAGTGCCAGGTTATCAGAACTAAATGTTCTTGTGTTTAAGTGAGGCCTTGAGTAGAGGTCTAAAGTCCATCTGCTATCTTAATAGTTATCAGGTAAATATATTTACATTTCCCTCTATCCCTTTCATTATAAATTAATATATTGATATATACATGCCTATAGCTATATCTCTATAAACAGCTTTTGCCTCCTATTTCTTTCCTCTATTTCCTTTCATCTTCCTCCTAGCCCACTATCATGCTGTTCATTTGGCTCTCAGTATATCCTCTCACATACATTGTTCTTAATCAAACCCCATCCGGCATTATACATCCTCCTCATCATCAATTTTAGATCACTTATTGTTCCCTTATCTCTGTGTTTGTTGGCTCCCCAGTCCCCCTCCTTGCCTCCTCCTCTCCCATGTCCCCCAGGAACCATTGATCCCATAGTATTCTTCTCAGAATTGTTCATCCTGCCTATCTTATGTAGACAGACACAAGGGGAAAGAAAGAGAAAAAACAAAAATCAACAAAACCTAATAACACTAGCAAAACAAAAGAAGACAGGATTAAAAAAAAACAATAGATGGTTCCAAGTCTTGGGGTGTACTTGCTTGAGGTCCTGGCTTAGAAACCCAGAATCTGGTGCAGTGAGCTCCTCTCTCCTACAAACACCATGGAGTGCTAGGAATCCAGGAAACAAAAGGGCTCTGCTTCCTCACATGAACTCGGGACCCGGGGGTGGACTGTACACTCGCCTGCTGATTCAGAATTAACAGAAGTAAAAGCTGCTTTAAAATGTAATATGAGAACATGGCTTGGTCATAAAGAGAAATGAGATCCCTATGCAGGCCACAACATAGATGAGCCTTAAGAGCATCATGTGGAGAGCAATAAGGCAGTTGTAAAAGGACAGATACTGCATGATCTCACTCATGTGAGAGAGGCACATGCCGGTGTGTGGTTTTCAGGGGGAGGGTGGGAGCTGGGGGCGGCGAGTGCAGCACGGGGAACCTGGTGTTGCAGAGGGTTGCATGTTGGACTACTGTGGGGGAGGCTCACAAGAAGATGAGGCTGTCTGTGTGACCTTAAAGATTTACAAGTGAAAAAGCCCACAGCAGCAGCTCAACTCTGCCTATAGGGTGACTGGCAGAATGGCCTTGATGGCAGTGAGTTGGTTCTTTAATTATTTGTTCATATTCATGGTGATGGTGGGGATTTGGAAAAGGATCTGAGACTTGAGGATGGAAAAATATAATCATTTCGTTGTGCTGTGCATGTAGAAGTGGCTGAGATGGCGGGTGTCTTGCTATGCTTATCTTTTCACCACAATTAAAAAAGGAAAGCACATTTGTCAAGTTGCCCCGCTGCCTTGACAGACCTCGCCCTTCCGGCTCATTCCACTTCTGGTTCCTGGCTTTGGGCGTTGTTTGGTCTGCTGTGACCTACACTGGACTCCTCCCTTCTTACATTTTTTCTGCCTCTATCTCCTCCATCGACTTCTCTGCTAGTGATTCAATCTTGCCTTGGCTAATGAGGTGTGTTATCTAGATATCTGGGAGCTGACTACTTGGCCCTTCTGAATATCATGGTACAGCAGGCGCCATCCTGTCGGGGTCTTCACCCCAGAGGCCCGTAGCACCCCCAGTGTGGCCCTCCTGGGGACCTGCCACCATCTGTCCTCCAGGAACTCTGACCCCAATTCTCCTTGCCATGTGTCAATCACAAGTTTCAATAGCCAAATTAGAAATTTACAGTTATTAGACCTCTATTACCTTGTAGTCATAGTCTGAGCTGCTTCCACATATATTATCTCCTGTCACCAATTCCATTATAACTCAGTTCAGCAAGACTGGTGTGATCTGTACTTGTACTTAAAACAGAACAATGATAAAATTCTAGAACAGTTTTCCTGGTTCTAATAAATTCATATTAGCAAACAAAATACAAGACATGTCTCTTTTTTTCAATGTCAGCATGTTTATGCTTGCTGGCATCTTTCAGTTGACAGTGATGGATGCATCTTTAGGAATGAGGGCTGATTGTAAGGATTCATGAGCAAAATCAGATAGCCAGGTGGAAATTGCCAACAATCTCGAGAACAATGGGGAAGAGGCTGACAACCTAAAAGTAAGCACTTACAGGAGCATCACCCCTGAGGTTAAAGGTCATCCCATAACTGCCTCAGCAGCAAGACTCCTAGCCCTCTGTCCTCGCTGTCCACCTCTACGATGGGTCCATTCCTTTGTCCCTGCTTCTACAGCTCCAGCAGGTACTGTGACCTGTCAAATGCGTCTCTCTTTTGTTTTGAGTCAGGTGGGTCCTAAACCTAATTACTTCTTGTATAAAGAGCAGGTTTTTTTAAAGAGGAAAAGCAGAGTAGAATAGGGTCAAGAGAAAATTCAAGGAACATCAAGAGAAACTTCTAGAGCCGTGGTTCTCAACCCTCCTATGCGGTGACCCTTTAACACAGTTCCTCGTGTTATGGTGACTCCCCAACCATAAAATTATTTTCACTGTTATTTCCTAATTGCAATTTTGCTACTGTTATGAATCTGGCAAGCCCTGTGAAATGGTCTTTCAACCCCCAAAGAGGTCTTGACCCACAGGTTGAGAACTGCTGCTCTATAGTTACCAACACAAAGAACCCTTTCTAAAGCTGATGACTTGATTTGGATTTCTAGCCTCCATAACTGGGACAATAAATCTCCATTCCTTAAAGGCCTTCACAGTGGTAGTTTTGTTATAGCAGCTTTTCCTTCTGTATATTTAAGCTTTCTGAGAGAAACAAGCTGAGGGTAGCCTTTATTGAGCAAAATGTTCTTGCTGGACTACCTCCCAGGCCAACTGCTACCTTGGAAGCAGAGATCTGGCCCACGTAGCTGCATTCTGGGAGAGGAGCATCTGATGGACCTCTGAGCAGGCAGGCAGGATAACTGACCTGTTCAATACTGTAATTCCCACCTCCCATGCAGGAGACCCAGGTTCAAACCCTAGCCAACACACCTCAAGCACAGACACTTCCTACCTGTCAGTAAAGAGTTAACATACTGCTCTGCTGCTGAGCAGAGCTTCATGGAGCCGGTAGCATTTCATTTTATTGTTCACAGGAACACCAAGGATCAGGTTGATTTGATGCGACCTGCCAACAACAATTGCGTTCTTGGCCAGAGTTGTGGAGGACTGTGGGTAGAGCACTCTGCTCACTCTGAAAAGTTCATCAGCTCAATACTGCCATGTTGTTGTTTTTTTTATGTGACTTGCTTTTGTTTCTTCATCTCCAAATAGAAGCATGGGTAGAAACGCCTTACCTTGCCTTAAGGAGCTATGGGAGAAGTAGGCAAAAAGACAGAAAATCAGCAGGTGTTCTATAATTGCAGAATGGCATGGGGTATTAGAAACCCAGCCAATAGACCTAATCAATTCAACAGAAGAGACCATTAGCACTTAGCTACAAGACTGCCAGTGAGAAAACAAGCTGGCGGTTTTTCTTGTATTACAGCTGAACTGCTGATGTTCTTCCTGCTGGTAGGATCCTGGGTTGGAGCGGTTCAGAATTACTTTGTCAAGCTTGCCTGTTGGGGGGATGGGAGGGAACACAGAGCTTGGGGCACTCTGCTGTGAATAACCATAAAATCCACCTTGAAAAGCAGTGTAAAGTTGTAACAGAGATACGGTGGTTAGGAATTGGCTTCGGCTTGCTCAGAAGAAAAACAACTAAAGATAGTGAAGCAGGACTCCAGCCTTGGAGGCTGAGGTTTTTCAGAAAGGCAGGGGTTGTTCCCAGTAGGCATCGCTCCAGGCATCCAGCAGCTAGGCAAGCTCATGAAGAGATAAGGCAACAGGCTGCAATGCCTATTCTGCTTTGTGGCAGCCAAGGAGAGGGGGAGTGGAGAGAGCCTAGGAATGAGCCCTAAGTCTGGCTGCTGCAGAACACACAAGTCAAGGCGTTTGGAGAGTCTGCTTCTTTCTAGGAGGTCAGAAGCACGATGCCGGGAGCCATGGCCTAGGAGAGGAAATTAACCCAAAGGACAGAGAGCTAGGCTTTGGGTATGCCAGCTTACAAGGGTAAGTTCAGAACCAAGTGCCAGTGAGCCAATTCAGACTCATAGCAAGCCCAAAGAACCCACTGCCTTGGTGGGTTCCCGCGACTGTGGGAATCCTCATCTTCCTCCCACAGGGCAGCTGGCGGGAACTTGGATGCCATGATTAGAAGGTCACCTTGTCGACCAGTACAACACCAGGGTTTCTCACTATATGATAAAGGCAAGATGGCCTCAGATGACAACAGAATACATATGGTGCAGGGGGTTCCATAAGATAGCCCTTCTAGCTATAAGTTGGAACGGACTCAGCATACATGATCAAAGAACTGTATCCTGAGTACTCCTGAACCTGAATTCTAATCCACTATTATAATGGTGTGCACTGTCACAGTTCTATGTGACCGTTTCAATGAATTATCATCGCTAGCAAAGCAATAGAGCGGGTGCTGAGAAGAACAGCTCATATTAGACTTGATGAGAAGTTAGGTGGATGGAGGCATGTCTGGCCTTTGCCTCATAGAGACTAACCTTGATTGATTCTGATCATCTTGAGCCCTCCACGTCCCCCCTGAAGTCTGAGGAGGTCAAATGCACCTACCACATTAATTTTATGATGGTCCAACCAGGGTTGAGGGTGCACATCACTCTGGGGAGTTCAGAGGGTATCAGGCTGACACTGGGGACATTTGGACAGTTGGCCGCAGTGAATGGGCCTGGGTGTGGTGGGGTGTGGAGTTGGGGTGAGCAAGCATAACAGTCCTAACTGTTTTCCCAGGACCTATGGTGAACATGGTCTAAATTCAGGTCCTGTTAAATTCTGGTGATACGTAAAGACTACTATCAGTGTCTGGTCTTCTTTCCTGGAAAGCAGAGTTAAAAACAGAAAACCTCTTTAGGAAGGATAGGAGATCTGCCTGGGGGGACCAATGCTGGGTAACATTCTCAGCTGTTGACCAAAAGGTTGGAAACTCAACCAGAGGGCCACGGGGGAAAAATCTGATGACCTATTCTATTAGTCTGGGTAGACAAGAGAAACAAATTCATAAACACGCATATTTTTAAAAGAGATTTTTATACAGAGGGTAATTGTACATTGAGAAAACGTCCCAGTCCAGTCCAAGATCATAAGTCTGATATTAACGCATATGTCCAACAGCAATCTACAAAGTCCTTCGGACTCACAAAACACAGACAATGACACCAATACATGATGGTCACAAACCATTGGGTAGAAAGTCTTTGGATTCTGTGGTGTTGTAAGCATCTCAGCTCTGGCAGGGGTCTTCATGTGGTTACTCCAGTTCCCAGAGCTCCATCAGAGTAGGTCCCTGTGGCTTCTCCTCAGGGAGGTCTCACAGAAAGTCAGCCTTGTCAGTCGGGTGTCTCCAAGTGAGTGCTGTCAGCAGAAAGTCTCCCAGGAAGTGAACTGAGAGAGACAGTGTCTCTGCCTCCGAGAAGGAATGACCACATTTCCCAGAAGTCCAAGGAAAAGGTCATGCCCATGCAGACGTCTCATTGACTATCTCCAGATTGACAGGCTAGACTCCACCCCTACACTCTCAATCCTCAAAGTGACACCAGTTTACATGACTGCTACACCTCCTTACTTCTCAGGAGTCAGCCATTAAAAACCCAATGCACACTATTCTGCGCTGACAGTTGCAGGGCCATGCCTGGAAAAGGACTCCCAGGCCTACGGTGGCTTGTGGGGGGAATGGGCAAGGAGGGAAGGGGCATCCTTTGAGAGACTAGGCGTTTGTGAGCTGCTTGGAAATGTGCAGCCACAGGTGCATTGGACCTGCCGACTGGAGCAAAATTTAAGCACTTGACTGCTTATGAAAGGAAGGCGGTTCACAACTACCCAGACGCACCTTGGAAGACAGGCAGGCAATCTGGTGGTGCAGAGGCCACAGCCTTGGAAGCCTTCAGAGCATGTGTGCTTTCATGGGACCAGGATCCAGGTAGGCTCTCGAATCAATTCAGACTGTAGCGTCACAATAGAACGTAGTACAAGTGCCCGTGGGGTTTTCTTGGCTATAATTATTATGGAAGCAGATTGCCTGGTCTTTCTCCTGTTGCACTGCTGGATGGGTTTGAATCACCACCCTTTCTGGTAGCTCTCTCTCTCTCTCTCTCTCTCTCTCTCTCTCTCTCTCTCTGCCACCAAGTTGATTCCAACTCATAGCATTCTTATAGGACTAGGGGAAATTGTCCCTGTTAATTTCCTTGACTATAACGCTTCCCAGGAGTAGAAAGCCCCCTCTTTCTCCTGAGAACTGCCTGGTAGCTCTGAACTAAAGACTTTGCAGTTAGCATCTCAAGTCACAAGCACAACTCCAAGAAAGCTTCTGGCAGCTAGCGATCTATGGAGTGCTAGGGCTCATAAATTCATCTGCATCTTCAGCTAACTTCTGTATTTCGCTCCCCACCCCCTCCCACCTGCTTCTGTTTAATCTGACCTTTTTATAACTCAGATAGTGTTTGATTTAGGACGTATCTTATGCTGACATCGCCTCATCCGCAAAGACGCTGTCTCTCCAAACAGGATCACTGCACAGGTCACCAAACCCATTGTTTTCACATAGATTCTGACTCATACCCACCCTGGAGGCCAGAGCTGTTGCTGGGTGTCACTGAATCAGTTCTGACACCCAGTGACCTTATACGCAACAGAACGAAACACTGTCGGCTCCTGTGCCCTCATCACTACGGCTCCTGTACGTGCGTCCGGTCTCTCCCGACCACACGTCCAAAGTATGTCAAATGAAAGCTCACCATCCTTGACTCTCAGGAGCACGCTGGCTGTACTTCTTTCAAGTCAGAACCGTTTATCCTTTTAACAACCCCGTGCAGAACTAACCCACAGAGGACAATGAAGTCTTACGGTCCTTTCCTCTGTGGAGCACTCTGACTGTACTTCTTCCAAGACATATTTGTTTCTCCTTTTAGCAGTTCATGGTACTTTTGATATTCTCCACAATTTGAATGCATAAATTCTTCTTCAAGCTACTTTATTCACTGTTCAATATATGAGGGGTGAGGAATCCAACACACATTTTCTGGGGACACAATTCAATTCAAAATACCAAAAGCCCGCTGCCAACAAGTCACGGCATAGTGGGTTATATGTGCCGGTCTGCTGACTGCAACATCAGCAGTTCAAAACTACAAACTGCTCAATGAGAGAAAAACAAGGCTTTCTACTCTCCAAGTCTACAAAGAGTTATTTATAACCTTATTAACCTACAGGGACAGGTCTACCCTGTCTACTAGGGTCATTATGATGATTCAATCCATAAGCTGCCCAAATTAAGAAACAGATCCAGACTGAAAACACGGTCTGTATGAAAGCAGCAGAGCTCTTTGGTCACTCACTTTTCAAACATCAATAGCTTTATCGATATGGAAATCTCCTGGGTTTTTCCCATCTGGGAACAGAGCCAAGTGCAAATCGAGGGGGCCACTGAGAAGCTGTCACTCCAGGCTTTCCAGGAAAATCCTATTCTGAAGCCTGGGCTCTTACAGGCAGGAATTGGTGTTAATAAAAGTTCTTTTTACTTGAAAGGGCACAGAGGGGGCAAAAAAAAAAACCAATAATGCTGAGCCCAGCTCTTAAGGAGAGGGAGAAAAAAAGTACGCCCCCCCCCAAAAAAAAGAAGTAGCAGTAGTAGTTTACCATGGTTCTAAAGGAAAGACAGTGTTTTTTTTCCTTTCTCTTTTCTTAAGGCAGAATTAATTAATCCAGCATCAGTTTGAACTCTGAATGGGATTTGAGCTCTGCCTCTGGGGAGGGGTGTGTGTAAATTCCCTAGATTCTGGATAAGCTTGTATTAAGGCAATAGCATTTAAAGTACTGAATTTAAATTCATCCAGCAGACAGAGCAAGGCACCAGAAATGCAGAGGAGAGCTAAATGAAGACAGCAACTCCTCTGGAGAAAAGAAGTGCAATTTCCCCTTGCCTCCTTGCAGGAATTCCGTGGCCCATGAGTTAGAGGCTCCGGTGAGCAAAATGCTGGTGGTTGCAACACACCCAGCTGCTCCCCAGGAGAAAGAAAGAGTGATGGACTTTGGTAAGGATTGTCCCCTAGGAAACCCCAGGGCACAGCTCTATGTAGTCACGTGTCAAAATCTACACACCTCAACCCAACAGCAAACCTGGTTGAACAGCAAAAAAAACCAAAAAAACAAAAACAACCCCAAACCCAAACCAGTTGTCACTGAGTCAATCCCAAGTCAACATCCTCCCCCACCCGCGCCGTGTGCACAATAGGGCTGTGCTCAAGAGGGTTGCAAAGGGTGTGACCAGCCCCACCCCACCATGGGCATCAGCACATTGCTCCTCCCCAGACACGTTCAGCTTCGGTGTCAATCTGTGTATCCATGGACAGATCATTGTGGTAGCAGCTTTGTTTCTACAACAGTACTTGCTTCTGCTGCTTTAAACTCTTGTACTCCCCCCGGTGTCTTCCTTTACCTTCAGCATTTTTTTTAACTCCATGTTTTCCTTGTATTTTGTAAATCAAGGCCTATCCTTAGTGATTTACCCTCCCTTCCGCTTCCACTTCCGATATTCATCAAATAATGTTTCTACTTGTGTGAAAGTCTTTCCTGGACTTGTAAAAATGGTCTCCCACAGTATCTGTCATTTGGTGATGGACTTACTTGATATAATGTCCTCCAGATTCACTCATCATTAATCTTTAATATTTGTTCATTTTCCATTGGGTATGTGCATCATAGTTTGTCCATTCTTTCAGCAATGGACATGTAGGTTGCTTTCTTTTTTATTTATTTATTTTTTGCTGCAATGAACATGGATGTGCATACATCTATTTGTGTCATAGCTCTTATTTTCCTGGGCTATATAACTGATAGTGGGTCTCCAGAGGACACTATCTATTCCTCACACAACACAGGAACCCATGCACTCCTAATAGCTGGGTCACAGTGTTGTGGAGACAGCAATTTCAGTCTACACAAAAAAGCTGAAGAGATAGGCACAAACAAGTGAACAAGACCTAGATCCAAAGGACCTGTCTGAGGAAGAAAAGACTCTGGAAGTACCAGAACAAAAGGATATTCACGTACTTCCAACGAACAGAGAAAGATGTTGAGAGAGCTATGGGAAAAATAGAAAAATTAAAAGCCATGTACATAACCAAAGGCCAAAAAATTTAGAAAATTAACACTAAGATAATGTAATTAAACAACACATTAAAAGAGCAAAGCAATAAAATTGAAACAATGGAAAGCCAAATCTGTGAGCTTGAAATCTCTTTTCCAATTTATAAGAACAATATTTTTTAGAAGACAAAAAAAATCTGAAGAAAGTGTAAGACTTATGTAGGAAACTATCAAGGAGAACAGTTTATGTCTCGATGGAATTCTGGAACAAGAAGAAACAAAAATTCCACAGATAAAATAGGACAAGTACTCTTGGAAGAAAACTTCCCTCAGAGCATGAAGAGGAGTAAATAATTATTCAAGAACTGAGAAAAGCCCAAATAGGATAGATTCCTTCCCCAAAAAGAAAATGACTAATTGTAGTCACACTTTTCAATATCAATGGTAAGTAAAGAATTTTGAAAGCAGCTCAGGGAATAATGGATAGTTATCTGCAATGAAAACTCAATAATAACAAGCTCAAAAATTTCAACAGCAACCATGCAGCTAAGACAATAAAATTACATATATAAAGAAAAATCGCAAAATTATCCCTCAATAAGAGACAGAAATAAGGGTCAAATTCTCCAAGCAAGGAGAAATTAAAAGAATTTGTAAAAACAATACCAGTCTTACACAAAATACTAAGGGGAGTCCTTTGGGCGGAACATCAACAATAACAGTAGGCTTAAGCCTGAGATCAACATACAATATATCACCATGTAGAAAAAAACCCACTTAAAGCAGTATTCAAACGCAAACACATTACATGACAAAAATAAAGAGCCAGACAGATCAGCTTTCAGTGAAGAAAAATACAAAGAAAATGTAGATACAACTCATTCCAATAAAAAGGAAGACACAATTTGCAAGAGAGAACAAACTTGTCTTAAGTTTTGGGGAAAAAATACTAGAATAACCTCAAAGAAAGCTTTAAAACCTCATCAAAACTAAAAAGAAGGAAATCATAAAAGCGTAGTAAAAAGTGAAATAACAGCAAAGGAGGAAATGACATGAAAATCCACACCTGAAAAGGAGCCCAGTACTGAAATTTAAGGACAAAGAAAGCAATAACTCACTAAAAATAAATAAATTGCAAAATGACAGTGTGGCATTGATACCTAATCTGGTGTCAATTTGGGGATTAGAGTGTAGGGGGTGGAGTCTAACCTGTCAATGTGGGGACAGTCAATGAGACCTTTGTGGGCATGGTCTTCTCCTGAGATTTCTGGGAAATGTATTAATTCCTTCTTGGAGGTGGAGACACTATCTCTCTTGGTTCACTTCCTTGGAGATATTCTACTGACATCACTCCCTGGGAGACATTGTAGCTGACAAGACACATGGCAGTATGCTGATAGACCTTAAGCCCTGGAAACTGAAGGAGCCATGGGGAGACCCCTGCCAGCATTGAGATGCTTCTACCACCACTGGATAGTGGAAACTCTGTACCCACTGGCCTATGATTGTCCTGGTGCCATTGCATGTGCTTTGTGAGTCTGAAGAGGACTTATTGATTGGTATCAGATATATGGGCTAATAGTGGACTTATGATCTTGAACTGGACTGGGCTGAGATGTTTTCTCAATGTTCAATTGCTTTTGTATATACGTACGCGTGTTTATGAATTTGTTTCTCTAGTCTACGCAGACTAATACATGCAGCAAGAAATCCACCCTTATCAATAACAACAATGAATATAAATGGGTTAAAGGCACCAGTTGCAACAAGAGAATAGCAGATGGTATAAGAAACAGAATCCATCAATATGATATCTACAAGAAACATGTTATACATGAAGACAGAAATAGTTTAAAAATGAAAGAATGAAACAAAGATATATCGAGCTAATGGCAATCAAATAAAAACAGGAGTGGATGGCATATCGCGCTAAGGGGTACAACACTGGGGACACAGTAAGGAATATGTGTCCAATCTGATCTCACTGCACGGGCTGAAACACTAAGGGCACACAGCAGAGCAGCAAGAAGAGCAAAGCAACAAAGACCACGAGGAATTCCAAAGGAGGACTTTGGGGCCAGGGTGTGGCACCACAGTGGACTCAACTGGAAAACACTCTTAAGGTCAATGGGCAGGCCTGGAACTGTTTGAGGGCTTTTCTATTTTTGCTTTTGGCTTATTTATTTATTCATTTATTTTGTTGTTGTATTAGCTATTATTGATATTTTTGTCTTCTTTTATGTTTTGCTTTGTTTTACTTTTGTGTGCATATAATTGTCTATGCATGTCTATCTGGTCAATATAGGCAGGATGAATGATCCAGAGGAAAGAACAATGGGACCGACGGTTCCAGGGGGACATGAAAGAAGGGGATGTGGGGGAAAGGGAGGGGAGTGCCAATAAACCTAGGGTCAAGGAAAGACAACTATATCTAAAATTGATGGCAAAAAGGGCAGAGGATCCATTGATCAAGGGCAATGCAGCCGAGAGGAATTACCAAAGCCTGATGAAGGCTGAACATGATAGTGAAGCAGGAGGAAGATAAAAGGAAATAGAGGAGAGAAAAGAAGGAGGCAAAGCACATTTATAGAGATCTAAATATAGTCATGTGTATCTGTAAATACATTTATATATAATGATAGGGGAACAGATCTGGGTACATATGTTTATTTTTAAAGAATTACAGCAGCATATGGACATTGGACAGCCACTCAAGTACTCCCTCAAGGCAAGAACACTTTGTTGTACTAACACAGCACTCTTCACCTCCCCGATATGTATGCTGAAGATAAAATAGGTGCATAAGAAAATGTGGTGAAGAAAGCTGATGTTCGGCTATCAAAAAATACAGCATGTGGGGTCATAAAAGCTTGAAGATAAACAAGCAGCCATTTAGCTGAGAAGCAACAAAGTCCACATGGAAGAAGCACACAAAGCCTGTGTGATCACGAAATGTTGACAGGATCAGGTAAAGCCTCAAAGACCCAAAACAAAACAAACACCACCACCAACAAAAAAACATATCCATGGAAATGAGGGGGAGGACAAAGGGTAAACCTAAAGCCCTTCAGTAGTCAATTAGACACTCCCTGTGAGAAGGGTCACAAGGAAGAGAAGAGCCCATCAAGGTGCACTATAGCACTGACAACACACACATAATCTTCCTCTAGTTCTTTAATGCTTCCTCTCCCCCACTAACTATCAAGACCCCAAGTCTATCTAATAAATCTGGCTACCCCAGAACATTTATACTGGTACAGATAACAGCTTGCAGCACAGGGAATCCAAAACAGATAAACCCTACAGGGCTAATATGGAGAGCAGTAATACTAGGTGGGTAAAAGAAGGTTGGGGGGCAATCACAATAATTGATATATGGCCCCCCCAGGGGGGATAGACAGCAGAAAAGTAGAAGACATGGACATGGAAAAAATTATTTTATAAATTGCCAGTGGGACATGGAGGAGGGAGGGTGTGTGAGGGAGGAAATAAATGAGAAACTGATACCAAGGGCTCAAGTAGAAATAAAATATTTTGAAAAAGATGATGACAGGTGTTTGACATAATGGATATATGTATATGTGATAAGATCTGTAAGAGCCCCCAATAAAATAGTATAAAAAATTGAACATTTTAAAAGAACAAGAGTGGTAATATTAATCTCTGATAAAATAGACTTCAACTATTAAGAATAAGAAATAAAAGGGATGACATCACCACAGAACCAAATGGGATAACAATCATAACAACAATACTTGGAAGACTATGCTCCAATAAATTTGAAACCCAAATGAAATGCCCAAATTTCTAGAAATACACGATGCCCATAAATCAACACAGTTCAGTGTAGAAGACTTCAAAAGACTTGTGACAAGAGGAGAAATAGATCAGGTCATTTAAAAACTCTTACATAAAAAGTCTGAGGCCAGGCAGCTTCCCTGGGGAGCCCTACTAAGCAGTCGGAGAAGAATTGACACCAAGTTCTGCACGCACTATTTCCCAAATATGGAAAAGTAGAGCAAATTCCTGAACTCATTTCATGGAGTGAGAATACCTCTGGCGCCCTAACCAGGCAAAGACAAGATCCGAATATGCCTTATGAAAATAAACACGAAATTTCTCAACAAAATCTTGGCCAATAGAATTCAACAACGTATCAGATAATGATAATACATCATGATCAAGTGATTCTTCTCCTCTCTTCATTACTTGATTTCTAATTTTCACATGCATATGAAGCAAGTGAAAATATCATTGTTTGGAGCAAGGACACCTGAGTCCTCAAAGTAGCATCTTTGCTTTTCAGCCTGCTGAAGAGGTCAGACACAGCAGATTTACTTAATACAATATGCCCTTCACTCTCATGAATGCTGCTTCCATGAGCACTCATTGTGAGCCAAGCAAGATAAAATCCTTGACAATGTCAATCTTTTTTCCATTTATCATGGTATCACCTATTGTCCTGGCAGTGAGGATTTTGGTTTTCTTTACTTTGAGCTGTAACCTACACTGAAGACTGTGATCCGTGATCTTCGGCAGCAATTGCTTCAAGCACTCCTCATTTCAAGAAAGCAAAGCTGTGTCATCTGCATCACAGGTTGTTGATAAGCCTTCCCCCCAATCCTGATGCCATATTCTTTTTCATATAATCCAGCTTCTCTGATTATTTGCTCAACAGACTGAGTAAGTATGGTAAGAAGTTACAACCCTGACACATCTTTCTTGATTTTAAATCCAGCAGTATTCCCTCGTGATATTTATGTATCTACTGCCTTTATCCATGTACAAGGTCCTACAGAACACAATAAAAGTGTTCAGGAACCCCCTCTCAGGGATATCAGGGATATCAATGGTTTCTTATTGAATGCCTTTGCATAACCAATAAAGCACAAGTATGCATCTTTCCTGTATTCTCTGCTTTGATTCTGATATCCCTTGTTGCATGTTCCCTTCTGAATGGTTTCAGAACCCCTGGCAATTTGCTGTCAATGTATTGTTGCAAGCCTCATTGAATGAACTTCAGCAAAATGTTACTTACGTATGACACTAATGTTTTTTTTTTAATTTGACCATTCTGTTAGGTCACCTTTATTTGAAATGGGTACAAATGTATATCTCTTTCAGTTAGTTGGCCAAACAGCTGTATTCCAAATATCCTGGAAGGGTAATGAGTGCTTCCAGTGCTGCATCATCTGGTTGAAACATTCCAATTGGTATTCCATCATATCCTTGAATCTTGTTTTTGGCAAATGCTTTCATTATAGTTTGAACTTCTTCCTTCTGTACCCTGGATTCTTGCACGTATGATATCTCCTGAAATGGTGGCCTGTCAACTAGTTCTTCTTGGTACAATAACTCTGTATGTTTCCTATATTCTCTTGATGTTTCCTGCAACATTCATAGATAGAAACTGTGTCAATCCTGGTAAAAATTCCTGGAGACACTAGTATGTGTATAAGAAAGAGTTTTAAATACAAGAGCAACTATACATTAAGAAAATATTCAAACCCAGGCCAGTCCAAAGTCATAAGTCAGATATTAGTCCATATGTCCAATATCAACCTATAAAATCTTCCTCAGAATCATGAGGCACACACAATGATGTCATCAAATGCAGGACAATCCCAGGCCAGTTGGTAAAAAGTTTTTGGATCCATTGGAAGCATCTCAGCACTGCAAAGTTTCTCTACATGGCTTTTCTGGCTTCAGGGGTCTGGTTCCATCAGGGTAGGTCCATGTGACTTCTCCTCAGGGATGTCTCACAGGGAGGCAACCTTGTCAGTCAAGTGTCTCCTAAGAAGTAAGTGACTGTCTCTGGCTTCCAAGAAGGAAGTATCACATTTCCCAGAATTCTCAGAAGGCCATGCCAACACACATTGACTATCTCCAGATTGACAGATTAGATCCATCCCTACACTCTTTTAAAAAAATCATCTTATTGGGGGCTCACATAATTCCCATCACATTCCATACATATATACATTGTATGCAAAGTATACTTGTACACTTGTTGCCATCATCACTCTCAAAACATTTTCTTTCCACATAAGCCCTTGGTATCAGCTCCTCTTATTTCCCCTCCCTCTCTGCTCCCCTTTCCCCCATGAACCCTCATAATGTATAACATTATTATTATGTCATATCCTACACTGCCTTACACTCTTACTTCTCAAAAATGAACTGAAGATTGATCAAAGACTTAAATGTAAATGACAGAGAAATAAAGACCATCAGTGTCAAAATAGAGGCAAACTTAAGGTCTTTAATACAGGGAAGAAACATACTCTCAAAAATTCACTGCTATTGAACTCATAGTGACCCTTTATGACAACATCAAAGTGTGGGTTCTAAGACTGCAACAATTTGCATGAGTAGAAAAACTGGGTTTCTGAAACCATAACTATTTATGAGAGTAGGAATCCTTATCTTTCTCCTTCAGAGTCATTGGGGATATCAAACAGATGACCTTGGGGTTATGAGCCCAACCACATAAACATATTACCAAATATTGTTAAACACACACAGCAGAAGATCAAGTAGATGACTAGGACATATGGAAAATAAGACTACTGTGTACATTAATAGACTTCAACAAATCAAAAGATATAGTGTATGGAGTCTTAAAGGCTTTAAGGTAAACAAGTGACCATCTGGCTCAGAAACAACAAAGCCCATATGGAAGAAGTATGCTAGTCTGTGTGATCACAAGGTACCTAAGGGATCAGGGATCAGGCATCAAAGAACCAAAAATTACCGTTGTGAATGAGGGGGAGTGTGGAGTAAGAACCCAAAGCCCACCTGTAGGCAACTGGACATCCCCTTGCAGAAAGGTCTTGGGAAGGAGATGAGCCAGTAACAGTGCAATGTAGCAATGATAAAACAAGAAACTTTCCTCTAGCTGTTAAGTGCTCCCCGCCGCCAATCCAGTATCATGATCCCAATTCTACCTTACAAATCCAACCAGACCAGAGGATGTGCACGGGTACAGATAGGAGCTGGAAACACAGGGGATTCACAGGATCAGTGGTGAGAGTGGTAATATCAGGAGGGTAGAGGGAAGGTGGGGTAGAAAGATGGAACCAATTACAAGGGTCTATATATAACCCACTCCCTGGGGGACAGACAACACAAAGGTGGGTGAAAGGAGACGTCGGAGAGTATAAGCATGACAAAGTAATAAATTGATAAATTACCAAGGGTTCATGAATGAGGGCGGGTGGGGAGGGAGGGGGGGAAATAAGGAGCTGATATCAAGGGCTCAAGTTGAAAGCAAGTGTTTTGAGAATGGTGAGGGCAACAAATGTACAAATGTGCTTGACACGATTGATGAAAGGATGGATTTTGATAAGAGTTGTACAAGCCCCAATAAAATGAATTTTCAAATGTAACCCCAACCTTATTCACAATAAAATAAATATATTTTAAATAGGAGAGAAGAATGAATCCACTGTACCCCCAAGTGGTGAGTCAAGTGTTTTGAGATTGTAGCCTGGTGGCCAATTTCCCAGTATGGCTAGTGTCATGGCCTTTAAAAGAGCTCTAGGCAGGATTGCCACTTAGCCTGTGTCCTACACAATCCCATTATCCCCAGAAGAAAGTCCCCTCCCTCTGATTATGGACAGAAAATTCCAGCTACGCACCAAGACCCTAATTGCACTGCATCTGACTAGAATATCAGATTCCAAATGCTTTCCCTAAAGGATTCACTTTGAGAATCAGGAAATGAAAATATTTTGTGCATCTTCTGGCACCTAAATAAACACATGCACATATGCATAGTTACCTGACTAATGATCTGCTTTAAGATTGTTTCTTTGAGGAGCATGGAAGAAAGGTTACTACAGAAATTGGACCCTCATTTAGGAAAATGCTGTTGGTTTCTAAGCAAACAGGGGCAGAAAATGACAATTTTAGAGCATATATGTCTATTTCTGAATGAAGCAGAAAATTCTGGCTGACGGCCTTCAAGTGTAGGCCTGTCAAGCTTGCCACCCACACCACATCTCCATTTTCAGCTCTCTCCGAACTAGCGGCTCCGGGCTAAGTCAGAAGACTTCTGGGTTCCTGGCTCAAGGTATTGAGCTGTGGCAGAGCTGAAATCCCCTAACCTCTATCCCAGAATCCCCCTGAGAGAACAAGATGACACTCCCGAGCCCAAGCTGCTCATCCCCAAATAAATTTTTTTCTCCAAAGATCCATCACTTTCTTTTAACAACCTACTATAGGCTACCTGTGATGAATTATTGAGGTCCCGAGCCCTGTGTCTGTGAATATGACACTTAGGCATTTTTCTTTTGCTATATTAGCATTCTTTTATTATTGCTATATTATGTTGTGTACATATGTTGTCTTAATGAAGGTGAGTCCTAAATCTAATGACTTCTGAATGGTGTCTTAAGATCAAGGAAACCCCAAAATCACATATATTTCCTTGAGAATTAGGCCCCTTTGCCTGTTGATACCTACCAGGAACTCAGACACCCCCTTAAGATTGGTTTCCACCTCCATGGCCATAGTCAGCCCTTGGGTCCTCATGGCAGGCAAAGCCACATGTTAGTGAACCTACAGGGACCATGCCCTGTCTGACCCTCCCTCTCTCTATTCCCTTAGTGAAGGAAAGTACTTACAACAAGTTGCCCGGATTCTTTTTTTTTTTTTGGGGGGGGGGGTGTCACTGCTCTCTGGCGGTGGGAGTAGGAGGCCCAGCCCCACTGCTGGAATTGAACCTCCGTCCCAGTGGGCTGCAGTCCTGCGCACAACCACTACGCCACCGGGGCTCAGCCCTATTGGATTCTTAAGGTTGAGCTCTTAGCATTCCATCTTTCAGTTACTGTCTGCCCCTCAGTAGAGACCATGGTCCTGGGTGTCTGATTCAAAAGGGGTTCCAACACCGTGCCCTCAGCAGATCTAGCCACTAGGACTGAGTTCCAGCCTCCAGTCCAAATTGTCACCCTTATGTTGAGTCATTACTCACATCAAACTGTGTAGAAGTCAATGAGCTGGGGACTGTTCCCTCTCTTAATGTACCTGACTGAATAAAAACCAAATAAAAACCAGGTTTGTTTTCAATATCACTTGAGTGCATCACTCAAGACAGTCTTGATCCAGTTGTTCCCAGGATGTACAGCCAGTGAGCTATTCATATGCTGGGTCTTGTCGAGACACCCTGAGATACACCAAGAGGGGTTGGTCTGGAATCTGGCAAAGCCCTAGGACATTTGGCAGACTCTCTCTCAAACTCGCATCCACTGCTAACGCTGTCTGGAGAGCTGCCGAGCAAGTAGATAGTGAACCTGGCTTCTGTGAAAATGAACTATTACAGGAGGAAGACTCAGAGCGTTTCCGGAGGTCGAGTGCTCCTCATGGCTAGTCTTGGGAAAGCAAGCCTCTTTGGACCACTCGGCATCACAAACAACGCTGGAAGTCTGTAAATCAGATGGGAACGTGCCAGCAGAGGCTCTCTTCCAGTGGACCCAGGACCCAGTCCATTGCTCTGCTAGTGCTTCTCCCCAGCACTGGTGGTCTTTGTTTCTTCGTCTTCTCTGCAGTCACAAGGGAATAAAGAGAGATCCAAGTACAGCAAATGGAACCGTGAGCTTGTCCCAGTCTTGCTCTTCCATTAATGTCTAGACTTGGTCAAGGTCCAGTGCCTACATATGAGCTGCTTAGGCAGGCCGCCACCCAAGAAACGAACTTGGAACCATGGAAAGCAGATTCGGACCTGTGTGCTGCTGGCCTCTGTTTCTGAAATTGAAAGGAGAAAGTAGCAAGTTATCCTTGAGTTGGGAAGAGAGGGGGACCTTCTGCTAAGAATGCCACAGAGAGCCGAGAGGCAGCTGCTATTACTGCCCTTTTCTAATGGTCCCAGACCAGCCTTCTGCAGCTGGCTGCATACCAACACAGGTATGCGGCCTCAAAGAAAGAGAAGAAGGTGGTTTGGGCTTGGTGCTTTCTCAATGCTTTTATTCTTCAAAGAGACATTATGAAACGGAACGTCTGAAATGATTTTGGATTCACACCCACTGGCTGTGAAACAGCTTGACGCTGACTAGATTAGCTCACGGAGACACTCTGGGATCCGAGCAGACGCTGCCCACACAGAAGAGCCTGGCACCAGGCAAGCTCAAAGAGATCTGATTTTTTTGCAAACAGCGCCTTCATTTTCCCTCCTCGCGTCAGTCTGGGCTGCTCACTGTTTGTTCCCTCTCTCTGGTCTTGAGGGAGACTGCACCCATTCCTGGGCAGCCCTTGGCTTTCAGCTCTCAGGCTCAGTGAGATCTGACCGCTGTGCTTCTTTGAACGAGCTCTTGGAGCTACACTCCTGCCGTGTCCCTTTGGTTGAACATGGCTGGTATTTTTACGTAGTGGAACAAGCAGCTTGCACAAGTTTCCTTCTCCCCCCCCCCCCCCCCCCCCCCCCCCCCCCCCCCCCCCCCCCCCCCCCCCCCCCCCCGGCTCCCTTCTGTGTCCTGTTCATTCCCTGACAACCAACAGAAAGGCTCTTTTGGAATGTGCCCCTCCCTCCTCCCAAGCTATCCAAGCCCTGGTGGAAGCACAGACCTCTACAAGTTTCACTAACAGAAGCAAATGTCAGGATGCTTGCTTCTCTCCAGGCCTTAAAGGACAGACAGCGCTTAAGCCATCCTGCCCTGCCCCCGACAGCCCTTACCCCCAACTACCTGATCAGCAATGATATGAACAAATGTCACATGGTTGTCATTTAATCTCTTCCCAGAGATCTCAACTGGCTCCAAAGTGTTTGGGCTAATACAGACTAAAGAGATTTGCAAGAAACTCCAAATGCATTGGAACACTTTGGGGGATCTCACAGCCTAAAGGCAGACGGAACTTAACTGAAATAAGCATAAGGTAATGCACGTTGGCAGAGGTAATCGAAGCTGTGAAAGTACATCTGCATGTTCCCAATTTGCAATTGCCCCTGAGGAAGGAGATCCGGAGTAGCTCATAATGGACGGAGTAGGAAGAGCAGCCAAGCAATGTCCCAGAGTAACTGCCCCTTGACAAGGAAAACAGGATCTCATTTCACACAGACTCCACCAGGATCCCCCACTGGAACATGTGGCTTGTTTCTGGCACAGACCCCATAGCCTGCTCCTTATTTCCAGCTGTGAGGAAACAGGACCTAGTGGTTCCCCACTCAGGTGTTCCTGCCCCATCCTGGGGCCGACAAAGGAGGATGCTGATTTTGAGAGGTGGTGTAGAAGTGTCAGTCTGTGTGTGTCCAGTTTGTACAACTGACTGCCGATCCCTGGAAGATGCCAGGTTTTCAGCATCTGCTAATCAACCCCAAAGGCCACGCTAAAACGTGGAAGCCCGACTTGCAAATTCCAGCTGGCTCTTCTTGTCACTCAGTTAGCCCACTGTCTTATGTAAGGAGTAGTGAGTGTGTGTGTGTCTGTGTGTGTATTCATCGTGTTCCAGCCTTCACCTCAGGAAAGAACATGGCTTTACAGAATGTGCGTATAAAACACTAGAGTTCCCGGGTGGCACAGTTAATCACTGGGCTAAAAAACTGTAAGACTGGCAAGTCAAACCTCCCCAGAGGCGCCAGGGAGCAAAGACTTGGCAATCTGTCTCCAAACAGCCACAGCCTTGAAACTCTAGGGAGCAGTTCTGTTCTGAATAGATGGGGTCACTCTGAATGGACTTGATGGCAACTGTTATCATAAATGGCATTAAAGCACGAGCTTTTCAGTAAGCTTTATATGTATGGAAAAGCTGTACACAACCCAGAGTTCACAAGATGTGACTAACGTCAGGGGGATGGTGTAACTTGCAAGCTGCTCCTCCATTTAGACACAGCCCTGGGGGTGAGAGAGCCCTGGCATCTTCCATGGCTTGGCATTGTTAACTAGACAGAATGGGCAGAGAGAAAAGAGGTGACAATGACAGGAATCCTAACACAAAAGAGAAGCAGAGCTCCCCACATCCCTCTCCAGCATAAAGGAGGGGGAAGGGCAGATAGAACACATTTTCTTCTCACTGGAAGAGACTGCAGATAGTGAAAGGCTGGACGGGGGGAAGATAGAGTGTTTACTCAACCCCTACAATCCCTTAATGGACTCTCAGGCTTGGAGTCTGGAGACAAGAGCACAGCATAAAGTCTGGGATGCCGGGATCCAGGGATGCACATCTTTGGAAAGAGGAAGTACACTACAGAGAAGCAGTGAGTAGCAGGAGATGCACCAGGAAATCAGTCAATATTGAGAGGTCCACTGTTAGCAGAATAAAAGGACCAGCTCTGCATTCCCTAATGAAGGGCCCTTTGGAGTTCTTTGCCAAAGTATAACCTTGAATAAACTCATTCTTTATGTTCAAGCCTCCTCACTGACTCTGGTGTGCATGTTGTTTGAAATCTGTCTTATGAGTGGAACAAGAACCAAGGCTTGGAGAGGCTCAGCCCTTGAACTGCCTCCTAGTAACATCTTGGATAGATGAATGGATAGGTGGGTGGATGGATGCAAGAATAGACTAGTAAATATACAGGCAGGTAGGGAGGTGGATAGGTAGACAGATTAAAAAGATTTGTGTATGTATCTATTTAAATATATGATAGTTATGACTTTGTGTCAGGTTGGAGAGGCTAGAATTTTCAGTTGTTTTGCACTATATGATCACTGACATGTGACTGGTGAGATGCAACACCCCCACTCAGGTCACAGTCCTGATGGCAGAGGTTCTAGTTGTGTGGCTAATCATGGAAAATGGGGATTGCATCTCAGCAACTGAAGTCATTTCTCTTCATCACTGTCACCCAGGGAGGACTGCTAAAAAGGAAGGTGGGTAGGCTAAGAAGAGCGGCAAGAACTTTCCAGATGAAGCCATTTCCCAAATACTTCTGCCACTCTGGTGGCGTGGAAACGAGCATGCCATTGCATTTGAGGCTTTCCTGAGGCTCCCTTACAAGATCACAGGGAGTAGCTCCATTCATGTGTGCATCACATACATGCTCACCTACTCCATCTGAGACACAGCACTAGTCAGGATAGAAGATGCAGATGGCCAACGCTTGCAAAGAGAACATGTACACAACATACAGAGTTCCCCAGAGCAGCCCAGCACAATAAATGTTAAGAACAATTTGTCTGTGGTCCAGGCTTACACAGAAAGGTTCCTGAGACACGCTAATGAAGACAATGCTGAGTGGTTTAATAAACAATGAATTGGCCAGGGCTTAAAATTCCATGGGGCAATTCTACTCTGTCTTATAGGGTGGCCAAGAGTCAGAATCGACTCAACGGACAGTAGGTCTGGTTTGGGTCGCAGGCTTCTCAGCAGAGGATCTGACTCAAGAGGCTGGGTGTGGGGCCTGGGATTCTGCGTGTTTGTCATACTCCAGCGGAGAGACCCCAGGACGCCTGTTGGTGGCCATGTGACTCATGGCAATCTTTCACACCACAGAACAAACAGTTACCTGGTCTGACGTCACCCTCAGGATCATTGTTTGAGTCCACTGTGGTGACTAGTAGGTCAATCTGTCTCATCGAGGGCTTCCCTCGTTTTTCACTGTCCACTCTAGACTTTACCATGTTCACTGCGCTGTGTACACACACACACACACACACACACACACACAACTTTCAGAACATGATAGTATTTTCACAGGAAAAGGTAGTTAAACTTTGGCGATGGGTCTTGATATTGTGTCTAATAAGAGACTCAAGTAGCCAACACCCTACCAACCTGATTTCCCCGGGGAACCCTTTACAGGACATCTGGAAGGAGCAGATTGAATAGGAGGGGAACATTCCTCCTAATGTTTTAAAAGTAACGTTTTGCTCAGGCTAATTAACGTCTTACACTGTTAGGTGGCTATAAACTCAAGATAGTTCTTCCAGACAAATACCTGGATGGCAGCTGGGTTGACAATTGAATTTAGAAAGGCCCATCTGCCGTAGCAGACACCCGCCTCCTCGCCTCAGACCAAGGAGGCTGGCCGCGATGTGGCCTCAGTTCAGAAGATGTGGGCGGACTATGAAGAGCGGCAAGAACCTTCCAGATGAAGAGCGGGGCTTGAATCAAGTCTCCAAAGCAAGGCCTCTCCTTTTGGACTCCCCGCCCCCGCTTCACCACACTCACCACTGCAAGACGCCCAAGCCAGGCTTTGAGGAAAATGCATTCTAAGAAGACGACCCCGCAAGCGGAATAGAGCGAGAGGCTGAGCGGGCTAGAAAATGCCATCAGAGAGGACACCGAGGGCCCTGATGTGGGCCATGGTCAGAACGGAGTCGCAGCTGCCTAGCAACCACGGGAGCTCACGGGATGAGCCACGGCACCTCCTGGCAGGGGCGGGAGAGCAAGTCTGACCACACAGACCCACGATTGACTGCAAGAGTCCATCCCATTCCCAACCATAACAGCGTGACTGGTGTTGGTTCCCAGGCTGCCCCTCCGCGTGGACACAGGCTGACTGGCTAGCAGGAAGCGGTGTCACCGTGTAAGGACTGCTGGCGGAGGCCACTGTGGACCTCACGGGAGTGGAAATGGTCACTGGAGCTGGAGAGGCCACTGGCAGGACTAAACCCTTGGCTCAGGGTTTGTGACAGACAACGTGTGACTCCTCTGAGCTGTAAAAGTAAGAGTGTAGGATGGCGAGTCCAAGGAGCCGGCCGCTTCGCTCCCTTCAGGAAGTAAAGAAAGGGCTGCTCAACTCATCCCAACCCACTTAACACTCTGCATCTGGCACGTCTCAGCTCTCGCCAGCGCGAAGCCTAAATGAGATGTGCTGAGACCGCGTGCACGCACACGTGCAGGCTTTCCGAAGGCGGGCCATTTTATAAAAGGGACAAACTAAAACCCGGAATGTTTGTCTGTGAAGACATGAGCAAGCTCTCCCTCAGTTAGACGCTTGGAGCTGAGAGTCCTGAGCTGGAGATGGGCGAGGGCGGCAGTGAGTGGGGTAGGGGTGCAGCCGCCTCAGAAATCTGCATTTCTCTCCTGGGGCTGCCACAATGTGCCACAAACGGGGTGGCTCTGAACGACCGGAGTGTACAGGGTCATCGTGCTGGGTCCTAGCCCGGCCATTTATGCATCCAGGTATCCATCGGACCCCACACTCTCTGAAGCATCCAGGGACGTCCTTCTTTGCGTTGCTCAGCTCTGCTGACCCGGGGTTGCCTGGTTTTACAGCTGCAGTGAAGCTCTGTGGGCATGTGGCCCTGTTCCCTCGGCCAGGCTTTCTATGTCTCTCCTCTTTTGTATGGATGCCACTTAGATTGGATTAAGACTGATTACATCTTCAAAGGCCATATTTCTAAACCAGGCCATGTTCAAACGTACCAGGGATTAGTCTTTCAACACATAGTTTGGGGGGGGGGGCGCACACCATCTAACCCAGAAGAGGATCCTATAGGTATCCTAAAGCCTCCTCAATAGCAGCAGACAGTCCTCCAGCTGCCAGCTGGGCAGGCCATAGCATTGGGCAAATACTCTCCCTTTGTAGCAGCATGGAAGCTTATAAAAGAAGGAAAGTGCCAGAAGGTCACAGAGAAAACCCATGTTACTCAGAATTCTATATTAAAATACATCACAAAAACAAAAAAGAACACCTGTAACCAGGAAGGAAATATTAGCCATAAAATGTGTCAGGACACATCATGTAACTTGTTTTGAGTTTCATTTTTTTTCATTTTTTCCCCCTTCATCTTTAGCCTGGGGTTTTTGGATGGACTTATCTTTCCACCTTTGTTCTGCCTATGCAATGCTGTGATCCAATCAAGAACATCCTACAAGAAATGCTGGAGAATGTCAAAAACAAAAATGTAAAGCCAAGGGCATTGATGGCATGCATTCAGGAATGTGAAAAAAGGGAAATAAAAGATGTGTTGTGTTAACACTTGGCCTTGCCCTTGACCAAGGAAAATGTGTACCCTTGAAATGCGCAGGTTGGAGCATTCAATAAAATTGTGGCAAATGCACAGACTGTTCCAGTCTTCACTGACAAACCAGATATCAATAAATCACTCAGACAGGATGCAATCCACCTAAGAATGTCTAATGAATTCTTGGGCCCATGTGCAGGGCTGCCAGCTAACTCTAATTTGAAAGCAGTCGTTGCTACAGCTGCAGCCCCAGAGGACAGTCAGGGTGCCCGGGTAAGCCTCAGACCCTGTTTCCAGAGGGGACCCTGCAAAATGACTAACTGGTGGCTTCCCCTTCCCTAACAGTCAGGCTGGTGTAATCTTTAATTACAGACTTGGAGAAAGTGCGGATCAGCACGATTCATGTTGACAAAGGTAGGATGGGTTCTATGAGAAGGAAGAAGGTCTGAGTAGCAGATGGCACAGTGGTTAAACATTGGGCGGCTAACCATAAGGTCAGCAGTGTAAAGCCACCAGGTGCTCCTGGGAAGAAAAACTGGGCTTTCTGCTCCTGTAGAAAGTCACAGTCTGGGAAAGTCACTGGGGTTTTTCTACCCTGCCATAGAGGGTCAGTATGAATTGGATTGGACTCTGTGGCAGTCATGTGCTTATGTTAATTTCATGATTGAGATGTAGTGGTAGAGTCTAGCCTGTTCATCTGGAGATAGCCATTGAGTAGCCAATTAGGCCTCTGTGTGGGCCTGGCTTTCTCCTGAGACTTCTGGGAAATGTCGCGATATTTCCCTTGTGGAGATGAGAAGCTATCTCCCCAGTTGTTGGGAGTTAGTCTCAGAGACAACAAACTAAGGACAAGACAAGATGGCAGCGTCCTCAGAGCTGGATGAGCAGGAGAAGCCACACGGCCTTGCCTTGATGGGACCAGACCTCTGAAACTGGAAAAGCCACGTGGAGAGCCCTTCCAGCGATGAGTTGCTTCTGCCACCACTGGATGATGTTGATGGATCCTGAGCCATGGAAGCGAGGAGCCATGGGGAGACCCCTGCCAGCCCCCAGATTCTGTATCCTCTGACCTGTGACTTCATGAGTCGGAAGGAGACTTTATAGACTGATAACGGGTATGGGCTAATATCAGACTTATGACTTTGAACTGGACTGGGTTGGGATGCTTTCTTAATGTCGCATTCCTCTTGTATATAAATCTTACCTTTATATCCATATGCATGTCTATGAATTTTGTTTCTCTAGTCTACACGGACTAACACAGACTCCATGGCAGTGAGTTTGACTTTCAGTTTGGGGAGCAGATTTCTTTTAAAAGCCACCCTGGAGCCAAATAGTAAGTTACATGTTAAGCTACTAACCACAGTCAGTAGTTAAAACCTGCCATATTTCAGGAGAACCATGCAACTATCTCCTCTTGTAAAGATTTAGATGAAAACCCAGGCCCAGTTCCATCGAGTTTATTCCAAAGCACAGTGACCTCTTTTGGACTGAGGATGTCTGACCCAGAGAGTTTTCAAGGTGGCCAATCTTTACAGGAACAACCAGTCTCATCTTCTCCTCTTCATTTCACAGAGCAGTTGGTGGCTAACAGATGAACATTTAAACCACTACACCATCACAGTTCCTTCCAGAAAGATTCAGTGTCGGAAAGTTGAGGAACAGTTCTCTGTCATTATAAGATTGCCTTAAGTCAAGCCAATTTCATGGGCAGTGGGTTTTTGTTTTGTTTTATCAGAGTGCTTTGAGTGTATATGGAGAAAAAGAAATAAGCAATTTCTTAAGGCTTTGGAAAAGCCTTTTAACAATTGTCCACATCGAAAACTAATTTACAAATTGAGTCAATATAGTTTTGAAGTACTATTAGAACTGGATAAAGAACTCGGTCTCAACATGGTAAGACTGAGAAATGATAGTCATTTATTTGTAAAATGCAAGTGTGCTCATTGACCAGGGCATTTTGAGATTGGTTAGTAATTTTGTAGAGGCTTAAAGAACTGGGTACAACCACAACACTTTTAAGGTTGTAGATTATCTCAAAGTCTTCTAAGATAAAATGCTAAATCAATGGAGTAGAGATTATTTGACTAAACAGAAAGTGGAACCGGATAAACAAATTCAAGTTCAGGCTAAAGTGCCTTGATAAGAAACCATTGTGTGGCAATAATCTAGGTATTGTGCTTATTTTTAATTTTGTAAATCATTGTATTGGGGGCTCTTACATTTTTTATAACATTCCACGCATCAATTTATCAAACATATTTGTACATGCTGCCATCATCCTTTCCAAAATGTCTTCTATTTGAGCCCTTGGTATAAGTTTTTTCCCCTCCCTCCCTTCCCTGTCTACCCTCATAAATTTTTGACCAATTTTATATTGCTATTGCGATTTTGTATCTTACATTGTCCATCATCTCCCTTCACCCACATTTCTGTTATTCATCCCCTTCAGGTAGGAAGGCCATATATCCAAGCTTGTGATGGGTTCCCCCTTTCTCCCCCTACCCCCTACCCTTCCACCCCCTTTCTCTCATAATATTACCACTCCCACTACTGTTCCTGGGGCATTTATCTGTCCTGAGTTCCATGTGCTGTGAGCTCTTATCTGTAACAATGTCTGTTCTCTGGTCTCGCTAGATTTGTAAGGTAGAAATGGGTCATGGTAGTTGGGTGGGGTAGGAAGCATTCAGGAACTAAAGGAATAATGTATGTTTTGTTGCTGATTCAATCATCTGTTCCTTATAACTCTTCTGTGGGGGGATAGACAATTGCCTACAGATGGACTTTAGGTCTCCACTCCAAACTCCTTCAATCACACCAATATAATTGCCTGTTTTAGATCTTTTGATTTGGTGTATTTCTTCCATGTTGATTTATATATTTCCATGCTTAATGGCTGTATTTCTGGTGTATTTATTCCATGTTGGCTTATGTATTTCCATGCTTAATGGCTGCTTTTTAAATTTCGAGTCTTTAAGACCCCAGATGCTGTACCTTTTGATAACTGGGCACCATCTGCTCTCTTCACCACATTTGCTTATGCACCCCCTTTTGTCTTCAGTGATCATGTCAGGAAGGTGAGCATCAAAGAGAACCAGATTATTAGAACAAAGTGCTCTTGTGTTAAGGGAGGAGTTGAGTGGAGACCCAAAGTCGGTCTGCTATCTTAAAACTTAGCATATGTGTTAGTCTGGGTAGACTAGATGTGGCAGTCATGTGCTTATGTTAATTTTATGATTGAAATGTAGGGGTGGAGTCTAGCCTGTTAATCTGGAGATAGCCATTGAGCAGCCAATGAGGCTTCTATGTGGGCATGGCTTTCTCCTGAGACTTCTGGGCAATCTCACGACATTTCCCTCATGAAGATGAGAAGCTATCTTCCCCAGTTGTTGGGAGTTAGTCTTAGAGACGATTAATCATGGACAAGACAAGCTGGCAGCGTTCGAGAAGCTGGAGGAGCCATGGGAGAGACAACACAGCTTTGCCCTGATGGAGCCATACCTCTGAAGCTGGGGCGGCCAGATGGAGACCTCTGCCAGCGATGAGTGCCTTCTGGCAGGGGTCTCCACATGGCTACTGTTGATGGACCCTGAGCCCTGGAGGCGAGGTGCCCTGCCAGCACCGAGATTCTGCACCCACTGACCTGTGACTTCGTGAGTCGGAAATCTTATCGGACTTATGGCTTTAAACTGGACTGGACTGGGATGCTTTCTCCATGTCCCATTCCTTTTTATATATAAACCCTTTCCTTATATTAATATGTGTGTCCTTGAATTTGTTCCTCTAGTCTAGCTGGACTAACACACTAGAGGAACAAATTTCATAGATATGCATATAGATATAAGGAAAAGGTTTATATACAACAGAACAGAACATTGAGTGCAGTCCAGTTCAAAGTCACAAGTCCGATATTAACCCATATGCCCGAAACTAATCCATAAAGTCTCCCTCCGACTCACGAAGTCACAGGTCAGTAAGTGCAGAATCCCGGCGCTGGCAGAGGTCTCCACATGGCTCCTCGCTTCCAGAGCTCAGGGTCCATCAACAGCAGAAGCAACTCATTGCTGGCAGGGGTCTCCATGTGGCCGCGGCAGCTTCCGAGGTCTGGCCCCATCAGGGCTAAGTCGTGTGGTCTCTCCACTGGCTCCTCCAGCTTCTCAGACACTGCCATTTTGTCTTGTCTGTCATTCATCATTTCTAAGACTAATTCTCAACAACTGGGGGAGATAGCTTCTCATCTTCACAAGGGAAATATCACGAGATTTCCCAGATGTATCAGGAGAAAGCCATGCCCACAGAGGCCTCATTGGTCACTCAATGGCCATCTCCAGATTAACAGGCCAGACTCCACCCCTACATCTCAATCCTGAAATTAACATAAGCACATGACTGCCACAGCAGTCATTGGCCTCTATCTCTTTCATTATAAATTAGCATATATATATATGTTTGTAGCTATACCTCTATAAATAGCATTTGCCTCCTATTTCTTTCCTCTATTTACTTTCACCCTCCTCCTATCTCACTATCATGCTCACCCTCCGTTCATCTTTCAGTGATTCCTCACAGATACATCGTACTTGATTAAACCCCAGCAGGCATTATAAACTCTCCTCGCCATCAATTTTAGATCTCTTGTTGTTCCATTATCCCTGAGTTTATTGGCTCCTCAGTCCCCTTCCACACCCCCATCACTCCCATGTCCTGCTGGAACTGCTGATCTCATTGTTTTCTCCTTGAGATGGTTCATCCTGCCTATCTTATATAGATAGACACAGGACAAAAGAAAACCAAAAATAAACAGACAAACAAAAGCACAAAACAAGAAGAAAAAAACCAATAGCTTTGAGTCTGTCTGCAGATCCTTATGTATGCTTTTCAATCAAGTCTGTTGAGGTGTCAAGCCCTGCCCCCCAAGTCAGAAATCTATTTTCAGGATTCCTCAGGGACTTGACTACTTTGCTACCCTTACGGCCCTGTTGCACTCCCTTTGCATTTCACCCTGCTGTGCATGGGGCAGATTGGGCACATTTCTACACAGCGTCTCCAGTGCTGTCTTCCTTAACGCTACATTTCAGTGAAAGAATGCCCTGTCTCATGCTCGGGCCAGGCCTGCAGTCCTCTCTGTGCATTGGCTGCTCTAAGCAGGGATGATGTCCCTGGAGATTGGTAGGCCATGATGAGGTTCTCTCTTCTCTTCTCTTCTCTTCTCTTCTCTTCTCTTCTCTTCTCTTCTCTTCTCTTCTCTTCTCTCTCTCTCTCTCTCTCTCTCTCTCTCTCTCTCTCTCTCTCTCTTCCTCTTAGTTTGCCGCCATGTGATCTGGAAAGACCCACCCCTCTTCCCGGGCTGTATCTTCAGTGTTGTTCTCTATATTGTCTTCTGGGGAAGGGGTCAACATAGCTTGGCTTGAGTCCAGTCCTATCATCCTCTCTGTTAATTCACTGTTTCATGTGAGTGTATTGCCATCAAGGCTTGATACTTTGGGATATGGTCTGCTCCCTAGCTCCCTTTCCTGTGGAGACATAAACAAAACCCTTCCCATGGTCTATTAGTGCTCTGTTCTCCATCATTCTTGGTTTTGTTTTGTTTTTTTCCTTCCCATTCTCTTTTCCCCACCTTTTTAGTTGGTTGCCATATGCATCCCTGAGTTGGGTCAGACCCCTGCCAAACTGCCTGGACTTCAACTAGGAACTTATGTATTAAGTGGCTTACATTCTATGCCCATTGTATTTCTTAAGTTTACCTCAGTGAACTCGTGTTGTTCTTGTCCCTTTGTGCTTGGCTAACTTTGCTTAGCATAATTTCCTACAACTCTTCACAGGAGACAATGTGTTTCATGCATTCATTGCTGCTTTTTAGGGCTGCAGAGTACTCCATTATATGCATATATAAGAGTTTTAAATCCATTCATCAGTTGATGGAAAGTTAGATTGTTTCCAGGTCTTCGTGACTGTGAAATTTGCCACCATGAATATTGGAGTGCAAATGTCTGGTCTTGGTCTGTTTCTTGTGGTGACTGGAATGCCATTGTTTTAGATATTGCCAGATTGATTTCCATAGTGGCTGCACATATGTAGAGGATCACCAGCACTGGATGAAAGTATCTATCTCATCAAAGCCTCTCCACCTCTTGATGCTTTCTGATATTTTTAATTGGGCTATTTTTGGGGTGTTAGTGGTATCTCATAGTTGTTCAAATTTGCATTTCCCTTATTGTAAATGATCAGGAACATTTTCTCATATGTTTATTGGCCATTCAGATTTTCATCCTTGTGAAACTTCTGTTCAGGTCTTTATTCATTTCCCCAGTGAGCTCCTTGTGTTTCATTGTTTTCTTGTTATAAGCTAACACAGTTTGTGTGTTGTAGTAATAAGCATTTTGCTTGATTTGTTGATTGCTAAAGTTCTTTTCCCAGTCTGTGGGCTCTCTTATTACTCTCCTGGCAAAATCTTTTGATATACACAGGTGTTTTATCTTCAGTATAGCCCAAAAGTGACCTCCACAAATGACAGAATACCCCATGCTCATGTATCAGAAGAGTCAACATAGTAAAGATGTCAATCCTACCTAAGACACTATGTAAATTTAAAGCTATCCCTCCATAAATTCCAACATCTTTTTTCTAGGAATTGGTAAAACTTACTACCAACTTCATATGGAGAGGGAAGAACCCCAGAGAACTCACAAAGAAGGACAAAGTAGGAGGGCATTTGTCAGTTTATGCCTCCTTTGTATTTATGTCCTCCCCTATTTCCAATAGCCTGTGTTCTTTCCAATAACCTGTGTTTCAATTCCTTTGCTGATGGCCCTAAAAGGTTGGGGTTTTACTTGTGGATAGAGTGAGGTGAGGTATTGCTTCATTTTGCTGCAAGTAGATAGCCACTTTTTCCAGCACCATTTGTTGAAGAGGGCATCTGATTCCCATTTGATATTTATGGGATCGTTATTAAAGATCAGTTGATTGTATGCTGATGTTTTATATTTCTGGATTTTCTGTTATTTTCCATTGGTCTGAGTATCTGTCATACCAGTACCATTTTCTTTTGACCACTGTGACTGTTTAATAAGTGTTAAAGTCAGCTAAAGTAAACTGCTGATTCTGGGCTTCTTCCCTTTCCATATGAAGTTGGTAGTCAGTTTTACCAATTCCTAGAAAAAGGATGTTGTTATTTATGGAGGAATAACTTTAAATTTATATAGTGCTTTGGGTAGGATTCGCATCTTTATAATGTTGAGTCTTCTGATATATGAGGATGGGATATTCTGCCTTTGTGGAGGTCACTTTTGTCAATTTTTCCATACAAATCTTTTGGGGTTTTGGTTGGGTATATTCCTAGATATTTCAATTTGTGTTTTGCTATTGTAAAAGGTACTCTATTTTTTTGGTCCCCTTTCCATGATCTTGTCTAGTGTATATAGCAATCCTACAGACTTGTTTGTTGGTCTTGTATCCTGCCACTGTGCCATATCCCTCTATCACTTCCAGCACTCCTCTGGTGAAGCTTTTGGGGTTTTCAATATAAAAAATCACATCACCTGTGAGTAATGATAGTTTCACTTCTTCTTTCCCCAGATGAATTCCATTCATGTCTTTCCTTTGCCTTATGTTGAATAAAAGAGGGGACAAGAGGCATCCTATCTGGTCCCCTTTTTCAGTGAGAATGATTTCATCTTTTCTTCAGATACTTCTACATTAGCTGTTGGTTTTTCATATATGGTTTAAGTGTCTTAAACAGGAATGATGTTGGATGTTGTCAAATGCCTTTTCTGCATCTGTCAATATCATGTGGTTCTTATCCTTTTTCTTGTCAACGTGGCAAATAATGTTGATAGGCTCTCAGATATTGATCCACCTCTGCACCTCAGGAATGAATCCCACTTTACCATAGTGAATTATTGATTTTCTATAACTTTTGTATATGGCCAATATTTTGTTAAGGATTTTTGTATCAGTGTTCATTGTAGATAATTGGTCTGTAGTTCTCAATTCTTGTGAGATCCTTGCACACTTTAGGTATCGGTGTTATACTAGCTTCGTAGAGTGAATTTGGAAGTTTGCTGTCTCTTTCTATGCTCTTGAAGAGTTTGTAAAGGATTGGTGTCAGCTATTCCCTGAATACTTGTCAAAATTTTCCTGTGAAGTGGTCTTCCCAGAGGATTTTTTAGTTGGTAGTCTCTTGACAACTTATCTATTTCTTCTCTTCTTCTGGGTCTGTTGAAGTTCTTGACGTCTATCTGTGATAATGTATGGAGAGATTATTTTCCAGGTATTCCTTATGCCTTCTAAGTTGTTTAATTAATTTAATTAATGGGGGAACAGGTCTTTATAGTACTGTGTAATTAACTTCTTAATTTCATTAGGATCCATCGTAATTCCCTCCATTTCATACCTCATCCTGCCTATTGATGTTTATTCTTCCTTTCTTTGGTTAGGTTTGCAAATGGTCTATCAATTCTGTTAATCCTTTTAGAGAACCAGCTTTGGCTGCATTGATTTTTTGCATTATTTTCTAGTTTCGTACTCATTTATCTTTGCTTTGACTTTTATTATTTTTTCCTCTTGCTTTATTAGGATTATTCTGTTGACTTTGCTCTAATTGCTATTGCCTTTGTGACAGAGTGTCAATCACAAGTCACTCTTCCTTTTTCATGTGTGCATTTACCACTACCAAGTTTCCTCTGATAACTGCTTTTCCTGTGTCCCAAAGGTTTTGGTATGTTCTATTCTAGCTCTCATTGGTTTGTAAAAATTTCCTAATTTCATTTATGATCTGGTCCAGTACCCACTCATTTTGCAGTAGAAAGTTATTAATTTTCCAATTCGCCCTTGTTTTCTTAACCGTCCTTTTGTTGATTTCCAGCATTATTGCAGAGTGGTCTGAGACAGAAGTCTGAATGATCTCTATGTTCTTGAATTTACTCATGTTGGACTTGTGCCCCAACATGTGGCCTCTCTTTGAGTATGTGCTATGTACATGTGATACAAATGTGAATTTTCTGGTATTTGAGTGAAAAGCTATAAAAAATTCTATTAGATCGAGTAGTCTAATTGTAGAATTTAGTTCTAACGTTTCCTTGTTAACCTTCTTTCCCCATGATCTATCCTTCTCAAAGAAGCGTGTATTAAATTCACCTATTATGATTGTTGAGCCTGTGACTTCATTTCTCATCTTTTGATTGATGGATTTTTCAAGTCTTTCATTGGGTGCATATATATTTATTATACTTACTTATTCTTGATCTACTATTTCCTTGAGCATTATATAGTGCCTTATTTTTCACATTGAGATCAATTTCTCAAAGATTAGGGTTGCAACTCCTACTTTGAATTGTTGGTTCCTTGGTATATTTTTTGTCAGCCTTTAATTCTCAGCCAATTTTTGTCTGCGAGTTTGAGATGTTTCTCTTGTAGATGACAACTTGATGGGTTAGAACATAACCCAGGGGTCCTCAAACTTTTAAAGAAGGGGTTAGTTCACTGTCCCTCAGACTGCTGGAGGTCTGGACTATAGTTTAAAAATAACTATGAACAAATTCTTATGCACACTGCACATATCTTATTTTGAGTAAAAGAACAAAACAGAAACAAATACAATATTTAAAATGATGAACAAGTAAAGTTAAATCAACAAACTTACAAGAATTTCAATGGAGACCTTGGGTCTGCTTTTGGTTAATGAGATGGTCAAAGTTCACATCTATATTTGTCACGGCTAGTCGCAACAAGTGATGCAAGTGTGCATCTGGTTGGAGATTTCAGATATTTCATTCTTTAAAAAGTCTGTTCACAGACATAAGTGCTGCCAAAGATGGTTGCCATTTTGAGTGCATGGTTCCTGAGATTAGAATATGTCTCAGAGGGGAAAGACACATAGAAATTAAGAAAACTGCTTGATTTAAATGTGCCTTTCAGTGAGTCACAATTCCGCAATTCAGCCAGTTCCATTTAGAAAATTGTATTCACATTTTCAATGTCAATAGAAAATGGGTTATGGAAAAGCTGTTTGTCCTGTTCATGGATATGAAGCTCTTTAAATTGGAACTCTTTTTGCAACTTTTCCAGTGAATCTACACATTTTTTAGTGGGGGGGGGGGATTCAAATAAATTCTATGTTTTGAACATTTGAATTGATACTTTAAAGCACCAAGAGGTTTGGCAACAGCCTGGTCACCTGACAACAGATGTCATTCTTACTCCATGGAGTAAGCTATAAAAATAGCAAGCCCTTTGCTGCTTCTGTCATGTTTCTAGGAGATATCCTACTGTCATTTCTGTACAATCTGGGCACACTGACTGGTGATGGCAAGGTGGTATTGATGAAGCGGTCCACACAGCTAGAAAGACAATTTTTCAGTGTGAATCTAGGCAATTTCCTGGCTTCTCCACACACTTATCCCAACATAGTGCTATGAAATGATGAATGATGCACCTGTGCAGTGAACTGCACCTTCTGCTGTTTGGCCACCACAAGGTGCTGCAATTCCACCTCATTTGCCTCACCTAGCTCCGCCACGATCTCCAAGCCTTGGCTTTGTCCAATGAGTATCCACAGATGTTTTGTTTGGGAATGCAATCAATAGTTTTTCCGCTAGCAGATTTTGAGTTGTGGAGAGATGGCAGCTATTTTCCACCTACATTTGTTTGATGAGGAGGCCTAATTTTATTTCAAATAATTTCACATGTGATTGCATATCACAGATGAGCTTTCCCTTTCCTTAAAGTTGCACATTGAAACTGTTGAGAAGCTCTGTTACATCTGTCAGAAAGGCAAGGTGCCATTTCCATTCTGCATCATTGAGCCCTGGTACTTCTTTGTTTTTTGAAAGCTGTAACCAGTGGAAGTAAGTCATAGAAATGTTTCAAAACCCTCCCTCGTATCAGCCAATGGACTTCTCTGCGGTACAGAACACCTTCATAGGCAACATTTGGCTCCAACAGAAATTCCTGAAATTGTCTGTGGTTTAGTACATTAGCTCTAATGAAGATACCACAATTTTCATAAGAGTCCCACTTCAGTGATTTACTACACAGCATTGTTGGTGGATGAGGCAGTGTATGACTATTTGATGAGAATGGTTATGTTTGTCCATCTCTTGGTTAATGAGAGCAATTACTCCTTTCTTAGACCCCACCATGCTAGGAGCACCATCAGTTGTCACACTGGCTAGTTTAGCCCAGTCCAACCTAAACCATCCAGTTTGGCAAACCTTTTCATAGATGTCCTCTCCTTTGATGCTTTGCAGTGCAGCAAACTCTTCTGTGACTTCAAAATAGTCATTCATCCCATGAATAAAAATTAGGAGTTGTGTAGAACCACGAACATCATTATTTTTGAGTGCCAAGGAAAAAATAGTAAAGGGTTTTTTTTGTGGAACTTTGGAATGCTAATGCAAATTGTCTCCCATTTCTTCAATTCTTTTTGTAATTGTAGATCCTGAAAGACTCACTGTACTAAATAAATCGGCCTTCTCTGGACACATCTCTTTGGCAACAGAAAGAAGGCATTCTTCAACAAATTCTCCGTTCATGAATGGTCTGCCAATGCACACTATTAGCTTGGCAACTTGAAAATTTGCTTGCAATGTTGAAATATTTAGCTGCTTCTGCTTCACAAAAGTATTTTGCAGCATTGTCAATGTATTTTGCAATTTTAATATTTTATCCTTTCTTATTTCTCCTACCAACCATATTTATTTTTATGTTGTTTGATCTTGTCAACCCAAATTCTATTCTTTGAACACAGAATATAGTGTCTGGCATATCAAGCACATAGCTCTTTCCTTGTACTGCATGAAAAAGTAATCATATGTCCACTGTTCTTTGAATATCCTAAACTCTGAGTCAATTTTTCTCTTTCTTGATATCATTGTTTCCTAGGGATTCCAAATTGCTATTAGTAAAATACCAATATATAGATATATATAGCACTACAAAAGCAATATGCCAGCAATAACTTTGGCCACACAGAGACATATAGATTGCATTGCTCATCAATGTAATCTGATCAGTGTCCATCAATGCAGTCTTTCCAGTCCACATCATTTCAGCCGCACCAATGCCCTTAGTGGTGGAACTCTGCTTTTACCTCAGACTCACACGGGTGCAGTGCGGGAACTGGCATGATTACAGAGCAGGTTCCTCCACCACCTTTGCAGTTCACACTACCCTGTGTGAACCACATTGCGATCTGTGAACTCGCACAGGAATGTCATCGCATGGTGAGAAGATCCATGCAAGCAGATTCCAATCAGAAGGCACATATGCCTTTTTTCTTCTGACTCTAATGCGAGTTCAGTCATACAGGTATATGGCCAAACTTGCACTGCTCAGATATCACAACAGAGTGAACCAGGACTTCCACACCACACAACATGAAACATCATGCACAACTGGATAGCAATCAGAATGTAAATGTCTTGTCAATTAAATTGGGTTTCCTACTTCTCAGCTGTTTGCAGAGCCAGATTAAGTTCCCATGGGGCCCTAGGCAGATTACCAGTTCGGGCCCCCCATGCAATAACACTGAGCACTGACCATTTATATTAACCCTGAGCACTGACCATTTGCATTAACACTGACTGCTGACAATTTGCCTTAGTACTGAGCACTTACAATTATCACTGCCATTGAGCACTATCTGTTTGCATTACCTCTGATTAATTTGCTTTAGCATTCAGTGCTTGCTATTTGCGTGATGCAACCCCCCTAGAATCCACCCCAACCAACTAACCAACTTGAAAAAAATGGCTTTCTTAACTTCAAAAAAAGGCAACCCCTATCTGCAAAAAAAAAAAAAAGACCTCCTAACTTCAGAAAAAAAAGGCCCTATTAACTGAAAAAAAAAAAAGTCCTAACTTAAAAAAAAAAATGATCCTAACTTGTTCTTTCCTTGAGCTTCAGGCAGCAGCAGACTCTGCACAGGCAAGCTAGTGACTCATCTGATCACATCTGAAACTAAGAGGAGTTGAGAGAAAGAGGGGAGTCAGAGAGGGCGGGTGCACATTCCACTCCTGTGCACTGTGGGCTGGGACGAGTCAGTTGCTAAGCAGGACAGGCAGTGGTGGCAAAAGCACCCAGTGGGGCAGATAAATGTCCTTGGTGGGCTGCATATGGCCCACGGACCATAGTTTCAGGACCCCTGAGTTATGTTTTCCAAACCAGTCTGCTCATCTCTTTTAATGGGTTCAGAGTTACTACATCCATTGACATTCAGAGTTACTACATCCATCTGTAGACTGTGTTGTCATCTTGTACCACATGTGTTGGGTATTTACCTATTTCCCTTCTTATCATTTGTGTTGTGTCTGTGTGTGTTGGGAGGTGGGGGGGTCTTCATAATTGTTGTCCTTTCAGCATGGAGTTAATGTCATTTATTTTCCAGGCAGTTTTCCAGTGTTGACCTCTGGGTGGAGTTGTTCTATGTCATGGTTCCTTTATTTATGCTCAATACATGTTGTTCTTCTGACCACAGTGGGTCAGTAAGAAGTTTTTGTAGAACTTGGTTTCTTTTAACATATTCTTTGAGATTTTCCTTATCCAAGAAGAACTGGACTTCTCCATCTGTCTTGACAGTTTGACAGAGTAGAGGATTCTTGGGTTGGCATTGGTTCCTTTCCGCTTTCTGAAGTTGTTGCTCCACTTTCTCCCTTTCTTCATAGTGTCTCCTGATAGGTTTGAGCATATTCTTATTTGAGCACCTTTCTAAGTGGCAACGTTTTTCCCTTGCTGCTCTTATGATTTCCTCCTTTTCTTCAAAGTTGTTGTATATTTTAACTACTATGTGCCTTGACGACTTCTTTCTGGGGTTCAGTCTAGCTGGTGTCCTTTCTGCTTCTTAAATCCTTGTCTGATCCTCATTCATTAAGCTGGAGTTTTCTTCCAGGAATTCTCTTAGGCTTTTTTTTTTTGCATTTGACTTCTTATGCCTTATTTGGGTAATTCAATTGTTAGAATGTTGTTCTTCTTTATGGCTTCAGGTACTGTTCTTAGTTTTTCTTCAGCTCCTTTCTTTAGCTTGTTTGACTGTCTTTCCCTTTGTTCAAGTCTGACTGGTTGCCCTCAAAATCACTAGTATAATTCTCTGCTTTTTCCAATCTGTTAGATAAGTTACTATTTACTTTTGTTTCCTTGTCTCTTATCTCCTGTATTTCCCTTTGGTGCATGTCCCTTAACTCTTGTATTTTCTTTTGGTGTGTGTGTCCTTTATCTCCTCTATCATTTCATCCTTTCTCTGTATTGCTTCCTTCCTATCTTGTATGAGTTCAAGCAGCTTTCTGAAGAGTTCTTTCTGTGGTACATAAACCCCTGATCCTTCTATTCAGGTCCTTCTTGCAGGACTTCTTCCAACTTTTGTTCTCCTTTGCCTGCCCCCCAGCCCTCTGGTGAGGTGGTTGGTTGCTGTTTGTGTGTCATTTTAGAAGAGATCAGTACCACTTTCTAGAGATTTGAAGGGCATTGGCCTCTCTCTTTGAGAGACTCATAGGAATGCTTCTTTGAACTGCCTGCAGTTAACTGTAATTGGGGGTCAGACTACTGCTTTATCCTCCTGTGGTTTCACTCTTCCTCTAGACAACCAGTAATCTGTTATTTGGAGGGCAAATCCCCCTCCAACAGGATGCTGGTCAGGAGGTTGTGAAACTTCGAGGATAGTGTTGTGCAGGATGATATCACAGGAAGTCATGGTGGTGTGACCCAGAGTGGCTTGAAGCACCTCTGAGGGCTTGCAGGGGTACCCACTGCAATGGGAGTGCTGTGGAGGGTGGGTTGATATGTTTTCTTTGGTGTGGAGCATCTCAGATAGTGAGCAGAGCTTCCCTAGTTGGCAAGATTGTTGCAGAGTTTCCTGCAGCTGGGATAGGGCTGGGTAGACTCCCTTAGACCATGTGAAGCATTGCGAAAGGTGGGAAGAAGTTCCCTCAGCCACATGTGGGGCCACGGAGGGTGGGCCTGGGATCTCCCAGCCACATGGAGCACCATGGAAGGTGGGCCAAGGTTCCCTCATGGAAGTGAAACACCGTAAAGAACAGGCAGGATTTCCCCCAGCCACTTGGAGAACCTTGAAGGGCAGGCAGAAATTCCCCAGTCACCTGTAAAGTGAGTTCAGCCAGCCACGTGGAGAGCCTAGGAAGGCTGGCAGGAATTCCCCCAACCATTTGGGGGTGGGGTAAAGTGATCAGATTTTAAGTGGGACCCCATGGATGAGGGGATGCAGGACATTCTTGATTAAAAATGTGGTCTATATGGAGCAACAAAAAATTTCATAGAGTGTAAAAGTAGTATTGCAATATATTTATTTTCATTTTTAAATGCCACGGGACATAGTTAAATTGTTAAAAAGCAGGATGTCTGGTCACTTAACTTGGGGAGCGGGTGTGGAAGTTCTCCAGACTCTTAGAGAATTCCAGGAGAGGCGGGCAGGAGTTCACCCAGCCATGTTCAAGACTGAGGAAGGTGGACGGGAGCTTCCCAACTAGGTCGAGGCAAGTGGAGTTGCCCTAGGTGGAGGGGAGTGCCCTCTAGGCCAGCGGTGGAGCATGAAAGGAAAGAGAGTGGGAGAAACTTAGCCAGCTGCAACTGTGGTGGGAGAGAGAAAACAGCAGAGAAACAGGTGAAGCCTGATTTCTTGACCGTGAAGGACTTTAAACCCTGCCTCAAGGTGGCAGAAGCTGTGGCTGTGTAGATGCAAAGTAGCCTGTAGCTGTCCATGACTGTGGCGGAACTGCAGCTAAGCCCCAGCTGGCCTCCTCAGTGGTAAGCTGAAAGCGCACAGCTCTTCAAAACCGAGTAAATCTGAAGCTACTTAACTTGATGATGCTCCTCTATGGCCTCGAAGACTGGAGCTTCCCTCTCAGTGACTCTCCTGTGCTGATTTCTGTGGCGTCCCTCTGGTGTGTGTTACTCGGCCACCATCCTTCTGGAATTCCTGCCTAGGTATTGTTTTTAAATGTTTTCAAATGGATTCCAATTAATAGTGATTTCATGCAACAGAGTAGATCTGCCCCAAAGAATTGCCTTGGCTGTAAAAAATTATAAATATTTTTTGCCTTCTATCCCACCCACGATGGCAAAGTCCAAAGGAACGATAAGATTGTGTTTCAGAACAGTCTGTTGAGGTAGAGGGCAAGATCGATAATGGGGGCGGTAGATGAGAATGGAGCCAAAGGACATAGATTCAGGAAATAGAGAGATGCCAGGGTGAAACTTGACAAGAGGAGAATTCAGAGATGATGTCTGGGTACTGAGTACATGCAACTGGGGGAGTGGAGGTTCCATTGGTCAAGGTATGTATTGACGGCAGCACCAGAGGAGCCTAGAGATAGCTGAGGGTCAATAAGAAAGACACGGGGTGGGTGAGGCTGAGCTTGGCAGAAGCTGAGCCCAGAGGAACCATGAAAAGTTGTGGACAAGAGAACAGGCCTGCACACCATCTTCGGCTGTGAAAGCAGCCTACCAGCTCTTTCACCTGTAGTATCGCGAAGACAGTTTGAACCACCAGCTATGATTAGCAGTCAAGTGCGTCACCAAGGCACCAACAAAAAAACCCCCAACCCATTGCCAACAAGTACATTCCAACATGGACAAAGCAGAACTCCCCAGGTTTCCAAGGTTGTCGTCTTTATGAAAGCAGACTTAAACCTCTTTCTCTCATGGAGCTGCTTTTACCTTTCAGTTAGCAACTGATCACTTAATGATGGCACCACGATGTCGCTTATCATGCGGTCAGGGGTCCTTAGGAGTCTAAAGGTACCCATCAAGCTAAGAGGAGACCTTGGGAATTAATTCACGTTCCTGAGACTATTGCACTTAATGAAAGACAGTAGCATTAAAGACAGTAAAATACCAGGCTCTTCATAAATATTGATTAAATGAGTGTAATACTGAACCACCAGAAAGATCCAAAATAAGAAATATCCCCCAACCTTGAATAATACTGCCTATAACTGGATTTTTTAAATGGGTGGGGATTGGGCTTCTTCTAGTGTACATTTTAGCAGAAGTATTAGAAAAGCAATAGATGCTGCATTCCAAAATAAGACCACTGGACACAATTTGTAAAAAGGATATAGCTGACGATCTCAAAATAATGCATGCTTTGCTATCCCACTTGCATAAAAGTCACAACTGAGTATAATTATGGAAAGGGAAGGAGATTAATATTTGCCAGGGGTTAGGGTGAAAGGAAATGGGTCGTCTTTATAGAGGAAGGTTTGTGGTAATGACGCTGTTAAATATTTTGATTACAGCGGTGGTAACTTGAAGCCCCCATGTGATAAAATTACACAGAGCTATGTATACACATCAACACACTCTGAGAATTATACCCATGCCATTTTCCTGGTTTTTTTTTAATGGTTTTGCAATCATACAAGAAGCAGACATTGGAGGAGACTGAATAAAGAGTATGTGGAGCCTCCTTTTTAACTTCTTGAGAATGGATCGCTATTTCTAAAGTTTTTTTAAGTGCAGGAATAGGGGGCAGAGTGGTCAAAACCCAGTTTCCAACTTTCAGTTGACCACCCACCTCCAGCTTGTTTATGAAATTGGAGAGTTGAGACAATGCTCATCATGCGTTAGGTGAGTTCTGATTCCAGTCCTCTCCTCAGTAACTCCTTGTGTTGAAATGAGCGAAAGGGATTTATTAGGAACCCTGAGGGCATGACCCATGTTGCCTGAAGTTGAACCAAACTCACCGCCATCGAGTTGTTCCCGACTCACAGCCACCCTGTAGGACACAGTAGAACTAACCCCCCTGTGAGTTTTCAGCACTGTAACTCTTTAGGAGGGAAGAAAGTCTCAGCCTTCTCCTGGTAGTCTCAAACTGCCAACTTTGCATTTAGCTCACCAACTAATAACCCACTACACCACCATGGCATAAAGGCCTGGTAAACATTGTCTGCCCCCAACCTGATTAACCACTAGTGAGACCAAGGAGAAGAGAGGCTGCTATTGAATGGGTTCGTCTCAGAGTTTGTTCATGGACCAAGGTTAAGTCTTCTCTGGGAAGGCTTCCTGGAGAGTCGAGCAGACATCAACAGGGATGGCTCAGAGGTAATGCTGGAGGCCTGGGCCCAGAGCAGAAGGAGAGGCAATGATCAGGAAGAGAGCGTCATCCATGCAGATGAGCGTTCTTTAGTTATAGGACTTACCAAAGCAACCATGCTTTTCAGTTGGAGCAAAGTTCAGCTTTTCATACTTCCCAGCTCCAGTGCGAGCAGCCGCTCATGGCAGTACCAAGCAAAGTAAACTATTACAACTAGCATGATCTCTCCTCCTTCCTCTGCCTCATCTTAGAGGGTCAGAAATTAGAGGCACAAGTTAGGGGAGGGAAATGGGAAAGCACAGGAACGGGGACCGGCAAACTTTTGAGAAAGGAGAGACAATACTGTGCCTCACAACAATTTAAAAATTATTTGAGAGTCATAAACATATACTTTTCATTATATAATATTTTTACAATCAAATGAAACCACCATTAACTGAATAATAGCCTTTACTTTTTTTTTTTTCATTTTACTTCAGAGCCACATGTACGTACCAAAAGAGCCGCAGACGACTTGCAATCCATAGTTTGCTGACCTCTGCACAAGAATAAAGAATTGCTTGCTACCAGCTTCCTCCTGCAACAGGTCACAGGGGGACGAGGCAGAGAAGATGTAATATTGAACCAAGTTCAAAGTGTTATCCATGATGTGCAACTAGACTTTTTAATTATTTATTGAAGGCCCTTACATCACCTGGGTGAACAGAAAACCTGTCTGATTTCTTACCCAGATGCAAGAGAAGAACTAAGCCCACGCAACAAATTTAAAGAGAAAACGGGAGACAAAACACTGGCTTATGATGGGTGCTGGAGTCATGCTTGCTTGATACAAAAGCTAGTTACTGTTATGGAATGAATTCTGCCCGCACAAAATATGTGTCTAAATTCTAAGCCCTCTAGTTCCATCAGAGAATAATAGGACTAGAATGTCGTGCTAGTGTAAGCTGATGTTAGTGTAAGTTATGTTTTAAGACAATCATTTCTGAGATCTAAGAGGAACAGTTTAAAATAAATAAGAAAGCACAAATAGAGGAGGAGAAAGAAGCCTCATGGATATCACCAGAGAACTAAGAAATATAAGCTGAAAAGAGGCAAAGATTTTCTCGATGAGCTGACAGAAAATCTTCCCCTAGAGCCAGTGTTCTGTTCTCCTAAACACAGAGAAAATAAATGCCTGTTCACTAGACCCGCCCCTCCTGATATGACTTTGAGAGCAGGACTAAGGAGCCAAGACAGTTCTATGCTACCTGCAGTGAGGCACTCACTCTGTGTGCTGCTCAGTGATAAAGAGAGTGTCAGTGAGTTGGAAGGGACAGGAACAGAGTATAAGGTCATGGTGAGGCTGGGGAGACCCGGTATAGATGGAAAGATTTTTAAGACTCAGACATCAACATGAAGGCAAAGACTGAAATGAAAATTTCATTGAAATCAATAAAATCATAAATGATATGAATAATGTCAATTGAAAGGGGGGAGGATGTTTTGAGACCCCAGAACAGAAGAAAAAAAGGATCCTTCCCAAGGGAGAGAAAGAAAAGGCAAGAAAAAAAATAAAAGTATTTTTAGGGAAGGTATTACCTCTTAAGAACTAGTACAAGGTAAAAATATAAGTGGGTATTTTTAAATCCAAATTCACTTGAGTTTCAAAAATATCTCATAGAGCACTCCTAGGGAGAAGGGAGAATTCAAAATTACATCAAGATGAGAAATCCTGAGATGTAGTCACAGTGCTCATACTGTACTATATTCCATATATTTCAACAATTCACTGTCATTTTCTAGAATATATCCCATGCAGCACATTACAGAATTATGACATGATGAACCAACAAATTAGCCAGTGAGGTTAATAGTTATAACTTGAAGAGCCAATATCCACTATCTCCCTAAAGAAATGCCCTTTAAAAAGAAACAAAACACCCACCAGCATGATAAGGCTCGCATTGTGCCTCCACTTCCTGTAACTCTTTCTATGTCTCTGAGCAGGCTCTACCGAGGTTTCTGAAGGGTTAGGGTCAGCCCTTCTTCAATGGAGTTGCATTGCTTCCTCCTTCCCCCTGGTCTTGATGGTGCTTTTCCCTCTAACGAGAAAATTCTTCTTTTCACACCTGTCAGGACTCTGCTCAGAGACCTGTTTGTTTATAATCCATTTAAAGTTACTAGCATTATCCATCACTACCTTTGTTAAACTGGGTTCTCTAGAGAAACAAATCTTGTGACAACATCTATGTACAAGACAAAGCTCTTTTTTTCAGCAAAAAAAGCTTTATTGGCACTTAATCCACATATCGCACAATTCAATAGTTCAATCATATCAAGAATAATTGTACAATCATTGTCACAATCAATTTTAACTCACCCCCTCCATGGTTAAACTGCTTTTAAAATTGGTTGTATAATCACCATCAGTTTTAGTACCCCCTCCCCCTCCCACATACATTATTTACTCCCTAATCCACTCACCATCCCAACCTCCCACCCCCCTAACTCCCCTATACACCCTTGCATCTGTTATTGTCTCTATGCATCCATATTTTCTATGCCTCACAAACTGGAAAAACCAACAGAAGCAATTAAAATAAAAACAAAATAAAATGGTAAGAATAAAATAATATAATACAGAGATAAAATACAAATAATGAGTAAGAAATAAAAGACCACCAAGATTATTTAAAAGGCCAGAGAGGAAATTTTTGTCATGGAGCAAGAAAAAAATACTTGTACAGAGAACAATTTCAGGTTGGGTCAACTAAGTAACTAGTTTGATTCTGTTTACTCACCATTACAGCCATCTTTACCTTATAGGAAAGCTGCTGGAGCACCTTGCCTGTGGCTAGAGTAGATGAGCCAGAGGCTTAGTCTAACTAGTCACTCTGCAGATGCATTTTGGGCTCCCACTGTCCTCCTCCAGAGGCTTCTACAAATTAGGTGCTCACAATTTGGGCTCTGATACTTTCCCCTTTGTCAAATTTGAATTTTGTTATTGTTGCCATTGTATCATACAAGCTGGTGTGCTTCCTCCATGTGGACTTAGTTGGCTTCTCACTTCAATGACTGTTTGAATACAAACTTTTAAGACCCCAGACTATTCCAATCGATAGCTGGACACTATGATATTTAGGTCTTCTGCGCCAACTAGGCTACCGCAGGAACATGTGGGCAAAGCTTAATCAGGTCACATCTTGAAAGGAAGGTCACTGAGATCAATGACCCTTCAAGGCCAGCTTTGTTCTCTCCCCTTGATCCTTGGACCAGCCTGGTGTCTGAGGCAGCTGCTCTTCTTCAACTGCCTGCTGTGCTACCCGTGGGCCGTGCAGTGCTCTGCTCCCCCTGGCCAAGGCAGCCGTGAACTGTGTCACCGTGCTGTGCTGTTCCACACTGAGACACCCACCACCCTGCCGTGTCCGCTGCCAGTGCACCTCCAGCCCGCTGTTTGGCACACTACGTACATTGCCATGCTTCCCTACTGGTCTTTGCTGTACCTCGCCTCTTCGGCTTTCCACCGTCTGCTTCCTGGCCTTGAGCCAGCGACTGTGTGAGTTAGAAAGACCTTCAGTATATTAACTGTCCCACGAGGGTAAGCTGGACCGAGCAATCTGCATTATTGTGTGGACTAACATGCTGTTGGTTTCCTTTACGCTGTATAAACCTACTCCTTATATATAAGTATCCTGGTTTTATTTCTCGAGAGAACTCTGCTTAACACGGCCACCATCCGCTTTCTTCACACACTTTGCTGTAGCACACTTATCTGTAGTGATCATTACATGAGGTCGCATGTCAAACAGAGCCATCTTATCAGAACTGACTGTACTGGAATTGGGGCTGAAGTCACGTGGGGGTCCAGTTACGTGGCAAAGGCTTGTCACTGGGATAGGCATGATTCCAGCTTACTTTGATGGGCTTATTACGGCAGAAGCAAAGCCCCAGAAGACCAACTATGCCACCAACAGCAACAAACCAAGTAGCAGACAACAAAATACAAGCACACCCACTGAAACAAGCAGCCTGAAGACAGCAACACAAACAAACATCCACAGAAACAGAAAGTAAAACATGGTCAATCTCCCCCCACCCCCCACTCCAGGATGTAATGCCATCAACTTTTTCCAATGACATAGGAATCTGGACACTTTTGGTATGAGCAGTGTATGCCAATACAGTTCCACGGTGTGCTGCAGCACTATGAGTTTTTGCTCCACACACACAATTCCATGTGCCATTTGATTGAGCTGTTTGACCCTAAGCATGGGGATGGGTGCCAGGGAGAAAGGTCCTGGATCAATTCTTCCAAGTTCAAATCCCTGCCCAACACTTCAAAACCTGTCATGTCTCTGTGAGGGAGACATTGAGATACTAAATGTATGGTGATTCTGGGTCCCTTTCCATTGGACTCCCACCTACTGGGAATTCCCCTCATGGTCCAATGACTGTCACTGTCATAGGTCCAGTGTGAGCACTCTGTGCTTCCCCTCCCATCCTAGTACCCCATTCTACAGTCCAAGGGTACAGGTACCTTTGGGGCAGGGCTCAGTTCATTCTGCCAGGTCTCTGTGCTAAGTCCTTCTGGGGTAGTGCCTGAGTTATGCCATGCTGGCCACAAGGTCAATGTTCAAGGTCATCATAGTGCTTCATGGCATGTTTCATTGAGGGTTGGGTAGAAACATATTCACAGTGACTACCCAGGTACATAAAATCTCAACCATTCCCCCTATAGATTCTCTACAATCATTATTTAGCACCATTTCCAAATGTGAGGTTATTTCTCCCCGAACATTGACTATATTCACCAACAGAAATATCAGTGCCTCCTCTGAAATGTACTTAGATGTCCTCTCCCCTTGTGACTTGATTTCCCAGAAAGATTATCCTTCCATTCCTGTAGGAGATGGGGTTAATTTTCCCTAACCTTGTCTCAATGTTGTATTGCCTCAAGTGGATGGTCAGGAAGAGTTCTATATCAAGAAGTATTTATATATCAAGAAGACATTCAGCCAACTCAAGTCCATAGGTCTAATGATGGCCTATAAGTTCCTCTTCAGGTTCATGCAGCCCCATGCCAGTGATACAGATGCAAAATGGTGAACCAGGAGCTCACAGGCCAGGGGGTGCAGAATCTTCTGGATTCAAGGTCAGTGGAAGCATGGCAGGGCACCAACAGATCACAGGTTCAGGTAGGCCACATGGGGCCACCCTCTTGGTTGGCAGAGTTTCAATGGCAGGAAGGCAAAGAGGCAGAGAGAGATCAGTTCCCAGAGTCTCTCACTCTTATCCAAAAGGCTTATGAAACCAAGGCAGGGTTATCAGGCTGCAACTTGATTGACAGGTTTGACTGCACCCTAGTCAGAGTGTAGTTGACATAATACCTTCCTACCACGCTACCTGGAACTACAATATTTATTTTTTTCTTACTTATCATCTACCTCCTTATCAGAATGCAAGTGCCATTAAGAGCAATGACTTTTGCCTTTTCACTGCCATGAACCCAAGGTCTAGAACGGCCAAAGACTGCCTAGTTCCTCAGTAATAAGAGTCTTTATTTTGTAAGATTCAGCTATTGTGCCCAGATTTATAACTACATCTGCAGCTCTCTTATCAAAGGTAGTGGCCAAAAAGTAGATGTTGTTGGATGGAATTACTTGAAAAAAGTTTTCCCAAAAACGTGACAGGTGTCATTGAATGGGCTGACTCAGAGAAACTCTGTAGGACAGAGTAAAACTGCCCCTGTGGGTTTCTAAGACAGTAAATCAACAGGAGTAGAAAGACTCCTCTTTCTTCTTCAGAGTGACTGGTGATTTCAAACTGTTAACCTTATAGGTAGCAGCTCAACTCATAACCCACTATGCCAACAGGACTCCAGGAAAACATTCTAAACACAGTGTATTCTTAAAGAAGACATGTCATTTGTTCTTGTCAGTTCCTTCTTCCTAATTCTGAAGCATTAATGCAATGACCATTGCTGTAACTATCTTATAACCAGAAGGTAAGCTTACTTATTAGAGTCACTCTAGGAGGGGCTTGAGCTTTTGATGACTATGAAACCACCGGATCAAACTGGACTAAATATCGCTGAACTTTTTGCATAGTGAAAAAAACATAAGATTTTGTGTTGTTTAAGGTACATAATTAATTTGCTATAGTAGTTCATCTTTATTCTGATTTCTGATTAATCAGTAAATATTTGCTAGGTAAATGAATGTACCCACTCTTCACTTATTGACTATCTCAGATATCCAGTTTTTCACATTTATAGCATAGCAAAAATAAACCTACTGTCCAGCTATTTTGTGTCTGTCAATATCAAGAACCAAGGTGCTAGATGTGATTGATAAGGTTACATGTCAATTTGAGTCGATGATATGGTAGTTATAGAATGATGTGAGTTGGCAGGGTATTAGGCTGCCTATTTCAGAGAAACAAATCAGTGACACTCATATATATATAAGAATTAACTTTACACCATGAAATCAGCCCAGCCCAGTCCAAGTCAAATTCATGGGTGAGATGTTATCTAAAGGCCTTCTCCAGCGAGGAAGCAGGAGGGTGAAGTGGGAAGCTGGGTGACCACAGGCTAGTCGGTGCAGAGATCCTAGATCAAGAAGAGCATGGGCAGAGTGCCAACAGTTCCCATAGTCCAAAGACCACATGGGTCCCTGGTTCGAGGCTTGAAACTCAGGACTCAACTTAAGCAGGATGGTGAAGGGCCCAGGTTGAAAACCACTAGTCAGATGGCCCTTCCCTTAAGCTGCATCTACACAGAGCAGAACTTCGGAAAGGGCTCCGGAGCTTACCTTCTGTCTGTGTGACTGAGGTTACTTGCTTAGCTTTGCTAAGCCTCAGTTTTAGCACCAGTAAAGTGAGTTGGTATTGTTAAGTAGATACTTCATAAATGCAAAGTCTGCTATAATATAAATATTTACTGCTTCAAATATTTGTTCTAAAATACATGAATTCTAAGGCGAGTTAGGATATTTTAGGACAATACAAAAACTTGGCCAACCCTGCTGTCTTTCAGACAATACTGGGAGAACTTGGCCTGGATCTAAATTCCCATGGTACCAGCTGCTGCTTGAAGGAAATGTAGGTGAATCGAACTGAGAGAACCCTTGTAAATGCAGGAATAAGCTAAGTTTAGGAAGGTGGCCCTGCCTTAGGGTTTGAACGTCCCAAGCTCTCTGTTCACCTTGGTCCTTTATGTCCCTGTGTTTCGGATGTATCTTCTCTGCCTTTCTGCACATTGACTTCCTCGGCTTTTCAGGACCATATGGTAGAATAGCATAGCTGTGAATAATTCCTAAATGTGACAGGGCCCACCAGGAAACTCAGTCATCCAAATTCTGGATGTCCTTGAAAGAGGCTGATGCCTTGTTCAGACCGATGCCTGGACTCATGAGCCATAGCTTGAGTGGGATAATTAAGCCACTGGCTAGAAACCTGGCTAATCCTGATATAAGAGTATTGATAGATACAGGAACAATTCCTCAAACTGGAGGGCAAACCAGACAGGAAAGTAGTAAGTATTCATACAGGAGCAGGTCTTCTTTAAATGAATGGTGAATCTGGGCCAAAACCAATGACGAAATAAGAGAGGGGGCATAAACTGTGTGAGATACTGACTCAAAAAAGTACTGGCTCACTTAAGCCCATTTTGTCAAGTGTGAGCTTGTTAACTGGCTAGACTCTAGAGATGGGCCTGGCTGGGTGCACTTCTCTCACTACTGACTGCATAGACAATTTGAAGAGGACTCACCTGTGCTTAGAAGGACAGTATTTAGTTTGACTGAACAATTGCTTCAGAAAACCAAACTCTTTTGATGGGCCAAGTCTAAGAAAAAAAGAATGACTTAAGGTCAGTCAGGAGTAAGCTGCATTGTCTTTGGAGATGGGCAGTGCAAAGAGTCAAGTGCTCAACTATGAACCAAAAGGCTGGCAGTTCAGATCCACCTGACAGTCCTGGAGATGTGCTTCTGTAAGGTCGGAGGCATGAAAACCCATGCAGCAAAAGTTCTGCTCCCCCAGATGGATCACCAGGAGTTGGATTCAACCTGGCAGCAACTACTCCCAGCATCACTGGAAATGGAGAAGACATTTGTAGGTCATGTGCCCATCTGTAAGGGCGACATCAAGATGCCGTGCAGGCTTCTACTAAGCCCTCCTCCACTCCAGTCTCCGGGTGCACACTGTGCCCTCCCCACTGTCAGCCTCAGGCCCAGGCCCACCTCTGCTGCTAGCCCAGGGGGACCACAGCGCACTCGCACTTGGCTTGATCTGTAACTCTGCCTTCACCCCTGCAAGCCTCTTCCTTTGGAGAACCTTGTGGATTCAGTTGTGCTCCTCCCTCTCCTCCCTCCCAGCATGCGTTGGGATTCTGTTCACTGTGCTTGTGGGTGTGATCCTGGTCATCTTCATGAGGCCAGTGTCCTACCTCTAATCCTTTGTGAGAGGTGAAAATGACACTTTGACGCAGAAGTGACACATACTGGGGAAGGCATGTTCAGACTGATGCCTGGACTCATGGCATTTGTCTTACAGTACCTTGATGGTTAAGGGCTATGGCAACTAGACACTTCTGGGTAAGGGTCAACCTGCCAGTTGCGTTGCAGCCTAAGGACACCTCCCTGGTGTCATACACCTCCCTGGCGTCATACGCATTTCTGTTAGAGAAAGAGACCAAGAGCATCTATGCCTTTCAGATCTTTTGCTTTTTGCCAGAGCGAAATCTTGTGTCTGGTTTCTCTAGCTCCCGTTGAATAAACTGCCAAATCCCAGAAGCCATCAGCACACTATAGAAGATAGAGTCATTTGAGGGACTTTGGACTTCTGCATCCACCAGTCTGTACCCCCCACTGTCTCTTCTTTATCATCTTGCTTCCTGTTCATCAGCTTCCCAGAGTCAAGAGAAACTTGATTTGAACCAGTCTTAACTTACCTACATCTACAACGGTATAAGCCGTTTCTTGATATGAATCTCTATTACAACACATACAAGCACTTATGGTATTGAGTCTCTAGACAACCCTACCTAACAGAAGCAGCCATAGGAAACAAAAAGCAGTCACGGAAAAGGTTATGTGTGCAGAATCCTTAGGACATGAATAGATAAATGACTTCCTGGCTCTTCAATGATGAGTTTACTTGAAGTGTCACTCAGTGGTCTCTGGCCTGTGTCATAGCTCAGTACCTGGTGGCAGGCTTCCTTGGTGTTCTCTGACTCTTCTATCAATGACTAGAGATTTGTCTCTAGGCTGGAGTGTCTTACACCTTAAGTACTTCAGGTCAGATACACAACATTTTCTGTTGCAGAAAATATCTTCCACAAGGATGGCTCATGAAGGGGCATTGGTTCCATGGCAGAACCCTCGGTGAAGCGGTCACACAAGCATTGGACAGCTAACTGCAAGATCAGCAATTCAGACTTACCAGCTGCTTCAAGGGAGAAAAGCAAGGCTGTCTGTTCCTGTAAGGATTTACAATGTTTGGGAGATCCTTGGAAACTTTGCTCAGCATTGATGGGCTTTGGTTTTGGATGTGGGAAACCCTGGTTTGCTTCCTGGACAATACATAATCATGATATCCAGCCACTGCTCACCAACGACTGGAGACACAAATGTTTTTGTAATGTTGACCACATTTCTACAGAGCTTCCAGGCAAAGATGGATTAGGAAAAATAAAACTGGCTAATTATTTCCCCAGAGCAGTCAACGAAGACCCTATGGATAAGAATCACCCTAACTGGCTGAGCCCCAGTGGCGTAGTGGTTGTTCGCGGGCCTGCGGCCCCCTGGGATGGAGGTTCAATTCCAGCAGTGACCAGAGGGCAGTGATGCCCCAAAAACAACAACAACAAAGAGAATGACCCTAACTGCTACCAATCATGAGAATGGTGCATTAAGAGCAGTTAGGACTTGGTTAGCATCTCATTCCATTGTGCTTGAGGTCCTCATAAGCTGTGGATAGACTATAGTGGCAACTAATCATTACATCAGTGGCTGGCTATGTTCTTAGATGAACAGCCCTGCTCTTTCACTGACACCGATATAAACGGACAGGACTCTAAATAGGATAACTAAAATTAGGACTAAGCCTCATCAACTACAGGGGAAACTAGAACACTTTTGAAGTTATGCTTTTGACCTTCAGAGATACTGAAGCTCCCTGAAACCCGATGAACAGAAGAGGGAGTCTGGGAAGGGACTATCTTTGCGGAAATGTCTACTGACATCACAATTCAGAAGGGAACCGTGTTCAGTTGGGAAGCTGCATGGACTTAGATCATATTCCTGGCTCCACCCTTGGAGATCTGCCAGTCCCAGAGGAGTTCTCATCACATCTCTGGATTTCTGCTTCCTGGATTGTAAAATGGGTGCTAACCCTGCAGGATTCCTGCTAAGAGGTAAATGAAATAGGGCACAAAGGGCCTAGCAACTGAATGACCTCTGTCATGCGAGAGTTGATGGAGCTCACGTAAACAGCAGCTTTTCAAAAGAGCCTTACGTCTTGGTGTTTCTTAACATTTTTCTCTTGGCTAATGATAACACCGCCCCATCGGTCACTGCCTGAGAGGGACGTTGTAAACCAACCTGCAGCTGGGTGGCTTCAATCATGATGCTCACCGCCCTGACACCTGGCAGGTGTGGAACACTGCAGAATTCTACCCCCCACTCGAGGAGGTAGGGCCTGGGACTCTGCATTTTAATATGATTTCCAGGTGGATGTCACATGAAAGTAAGAGGACACTCGGTCCCAGTAAATGTTCTTTATAATTCATTGTTGGGTGCCTTTGAGTTGGTTCTGAATCATAGGACCCTGTGTACAACAGGACAAGCTCTGCTTGGTCCTGTGCTGTCCTCACAACTGTTGTCATGTTTGAGTTCTCGGGCGCAGTGGCAGTCTCTGAAACCCACAGGGGCAGTTCTATCCCATCCTCTAGGGCTGATAGGAATCAGAATCGATTCAATACAACAGATTATAATTCACTAGTGATATGTATATATACATATATTTAAGATAGAGTCAAATTGGGTTAGACAGTGGTACTTTCAGTTGTAAATGTTATGGTAATTATAACCACTAGCAGGGAGTTTTTGGAACTTAGGTTATGGTCCTCTTCCCTAAGAAAAGGCCCATGTAGCCAGGAGATTGCCCCAAAGGATCTGCCTACATCTGCATCATCTCCACATAGTTTTAAAATTTTCTGAACTCTAAAGCATTTATTTTTCCTCACAAACTATGAGACTCACAATGCATCCAGACATTCTTATCCGTGAGAAAGAAACCAGGCCAGAGGCTGAGTGAAAGTGATTCCATCTCTAAAAAGTCCATTTAAAACCGTCTTAGGCTAGGTTATAAAGGGTCAACCAACCATCCCCTGTTAAAACAGCTGTTAAAATAGCTACCGTACAATTCCATAACTTAATTTAGATGCTAGTCAGGAAACCCAACTGTTTGGATGTCTTGTAGCATTCCCTTGCATTCTTTCTTTACTCATGTTTTCCCCAACATTCACACACACAAAATGCTGTGTGCACTGGGGGCTAGGAAGCAAATGCTATATGAGGATCATTTAGAATTAATGCTCTTGAGTGTACCCAGTTTCTGAGCATCTTCCCAGTGTTGATCTCATCTGCATGATTGCCTCTGACTAGCACAGGCTACCAAGCATCTTTCTCCTCCAGATCTCTATTCAATAGTCCTTGACAAGTTGATCCCATTGTATACAACACGAGGTCCCAAATTAATGTGTCACCCCAGAGAAAGGACTCTATCCTTTGAAAAAGGCAAGTCTGCATCTAATGGAAATGTATATTTATTTTGTTAAGGTGTCCATTACTACTTTCTGGACTAACTCCAAACAATTAACCGTTAGTTCTCCTTTAAGTCTGGTTAAGAATTGGAAGGGGAATGCATGAAGGAAGAATGTTCCCAGCTGGCCCTTGCCTGGTGCTGCTTTACTGACTCAGAGTTTGCTAAGGGTGAACCCTCTGAGTCTTCTTTGATCTTATCTGTACCTATGAAATAAAAACATGAAATGGCTGGGTAGTGGGAAGTACGGAGGTTGGAAACGAGGCTGATTTTGTTCAGAGTTTTGATTCTCAAGTGATTTTGTGAAAAGATAGTGTTCTTCTTCTTACTCATCTGTCCTATGCATGATCAATTTTGCCTGATGGCAAAAGGAACCAGAAGAGAGGTTAGGTCTTTCTGCCATTATCTTCCAATAGCTATCCACGGAGCACTGATTTTTTGATGGGCCCATGCAAGGTATTGGGGTTAAGGTGGGGAACAAGGCAGTTTCTGCTCTACAGGGGCTTGTAGGCTTTGGGGAAGTAAGGCCATCGAGTACCACGAGAGTAGAGGGGTGATCATAATGCAAGGGAGTAAAGCAGAGGGAGCACTAATGTCAGCCTGAGGTAGCTCCGAAGATAATGCAAAACTCTGGACTCAGTTCTATGGCAAGTTAGCAGGGTCATCTTTTCACCAAAGGACACTAAAGTTACTGTAGTTGTTGGAGTAGCAAGAGTTGTTTTTGTTTTGCTCTTTTAGTTGCATGTTGCTATTCTAAGCAACTTCCTTGCTTGATGTGGGAAGTTCAGCTCGTTTGTGGAGGTTTCCTCCCCTTGACATGGAAATCAAGTGCCTGTGATTTGTGCTCCATCCCACAGTCACTATTTTTCATCACATATGAACTATTCTTTCCAGCTGGTGTTCAAAAGACAAAAGTGCTCCCCAATGCTTAAGTGACAGAGTGGAAAATAGTTGACAAAATAGGAAAAGGTTGATTTTGATTATATGTACAATCTCTTCTCTGAAGAACAAAATGTGTTTGAACAGGCATGAGTCATTTCTTTTTTTTTTTTTTTGCATGAGTCATTTCTTACAAGGCTGAAAAGTTGTTTATTATGTATTTAGTTTGTTATTTAATTGCTTAGTTTTGAAATAAGTTTACTGGTTTGATGCATGTCTGTTATCAAAATTCAAGAAAAGTACAATAAAAAATGTACTACTTAGATGTCACCATCCCCAAACAACCAGTGTTCATAAATGATAAGCATGATCTAATGCTTTTCTCTACACAAGTACGAGTATAATTGGGTAGAGGAATTGATGGGTGGAAAAAATATTCTTGTAAGAATGGGATAAAGTATTATTTCTTATAAAAATATTAAATTTAATTATAAATGGATTTGACAGGTGACTTAACCTGAAAACAAAAATAAAGAGTTGAAACTAATCGATCCTCAAAAATATATTCATCTTTAAGTGTTTCTTTTAAGATAAGAATAAAGATCATAAAAACCTTTCTAGAAGATTTACTCAAAATCTTTGAGAAATTTTAAAAAGTTTTAGGCAGTATCAATGGCATATTTTTACATGAAAAGGCTAATATGTTTATACTTCCTCCCATCTCCCATTACTTTGGACATATTGTCAGAAGAGGCCAGTCCCTGGAGAAGGACATCGTATTTGATAAAAGAGAAGAGTAATGAAAAAGAGGACGTTTCTTGACAAAATGGATTGACGCATGGTTGCAAGAATGGGCTTAAGCATAGGAGCAATGGTGATGATGGCGCAAGGCCTGGGGAGTGTTTCTGGCTGCTGTACACAGGGTCACGGTGAGTCAGAATTGACCCAGTGGCACCAGATAGCAACAACAGCTCTCCTCCTACTGCCTGGCGTGTGTGTGTGTGTGTGTGCGCGTGTGTGTGTGTGCGTGTGTGTATATACATGTGCTTTATTTTGTTTAAGGAGAGTGGCATAGAAGGTTACAAATTGAGCTGCTAAACTCAAGTTCAGGAGTTCAAAGCTGCCAGCTGCTCTGCAGGATAAAGATGAGGCTTTCTAGCTTTCACAAAGAGTTACAGTCTTGGAAACTCACAGGGACGGTTCTTCCCTGCCTTATGGGGTCGTTACGAGTCAGCATCAATTTGTTGGTAGTGGCATATTTTTAAGTGTTTTTAATTAAGTCAAGCTTTATGCATGTACATACTTCTCTGAAAGCACCCATCTTCATGAATTCTTCAGCACCTCATGTTGCTGGTGTTTAATCTTGGCTTTGTATTTAAACTGATTCATTAATTTCCCATTCATTCCTCAATCCTTTATTTTGATCCATTTCTAAGTGATGTTTTCCTCATCGATTTCTTGCTCAATAACAGCAACTCACATGTATATTTGTTCAGGATGAACTAGGCTTTATTTTAGTATGTGTATATGTACAAATGCATGTGGGTGTATATATATTCATTGAGGCCACACATCCCAGTGATATAAGGACCAATGTTATTCCCATTTTATACATGAGACACTGAGGCACAAAAGTGGTCAGTGAAGTAACTTGCCTAAGTGAAGCTGGTAAGTAGCAAAGTTGAGATTCAAACTCAGGCCATTGTGCTTCAGAGTCCATCCCCTTAAACAAGGTTTTAAGCATTTTAGGCTTGTTTCTTTGTTAGTTTTACAGAAGGTGCCTCCCCAAATCAGAATTTTTCTCAAAACTACATATTTAAACTTTTTTACCAAACAATCTTATCACCTTCAAAGTATTCTCCATTACAATTAATACACTTGTCAAATCAGCAATTCTATTCTTAGAAACATTTTCAAACCCATCTGTTTGAATGGCTGACAGCACCTCTCTGTTTTTTCTTTACCTCTTCTATAAACAAAAAGAAGCCACATGGAACAAAGTCAGGTAAGTAAGTTTCGTGGGACAAGAGAGGCGTGCTGTTTTTTGCCCAAAACGGAGATGGCTGCGTGAGAAAGTACATTGTTGCGGTGGCAAAGCCAGTGCCACAAATCAGGCCTTTTTGTCCCACAATGTTAATCATTTTTTTCAGAACCTCTAAAATAGAAAACTCAATTAACAGTCTGACCTGATGGAACACACTTCAAATGCACTATCCCTCCTATCCCCCTCACATTAAAAAAAAAATGTGAGCATCGTCTTGATCTTTGATTTCACTTGCTGGGTTTATTTTGGGCAAGGTGAAAATGGCATCTTCCACTGGCCTGATTGATGTTTGTCTTCAAGGTTGTAAGAATAGCACCATGACTTATCACCAGTAAGAACCTTGAAAAAAAAATCTTCACTTCAGAGCTGTTCTTTCAAAGTACAACATGTTCTTAATCTCTTTTTGCTGGTCCGTCAGAACCCAAGTCACAAATTTCACAGTGACCCTTCTCATTCGCAAGTATACCATCAAAATCCACTGGACCGAGAATAGTGGAGCTCCAAAATAGCTTCCCTGGATAGAAATGTTCTGGGTCACAACTCCATTTCTTTGTAGTCATTGCCTCACTGCTCTTTCTGCAGCCCCTTTGATTTTATTTCCCTTGGGCTTTTTTCTCCCACCCATCTGAAGGACAACTTCTTTCACTTTGAAGTTGCTGCTCCTCTTCTTGGGTGCTGCCGAGTTTGTTCTGACTCTCAGCAACCCTGTGTACAAGAGGATGAGGCCCTGCCCAGATCTGCGCCACCCTCACGCACGGTCCTTGTTCTGTTTGAGCCCATTGCTGTAGACACCATGTCAATCCAGCTCCTTCACGGACTTCCTCTTTCCTTTGGTCCCTCCACTTGACCCAGCATGATGTTCTCTACTGGAGACTGGTCTTTCCTGATAGCATGTCCAAAGGATGTGAACAAAGTCTCGCCATCCTTCCTTCTAAAGAGAATCCTGACTGTGCTTTATTCCAAACCATATTTGTTTGTGCTTTTGGCAGTCCGTGGTATGTTCAATATTTTCACCAACACAGTTAATTCAAACCCACCAATTCTTTTGCAGTCTTCCTTAGTCCAACTTTCACAAGCGAGTGAAGTGATTTAAAATACCTTGGCTTGGGTCAGTTGCACCCTAGTCCTCAAAATAACACCCTTAGTTTTCAATATTCTGAAGAGGTCTTGTACAGATTTGCCTAATTTAAAATGTCCTTTGATTTCTCAACTGCTGCTTCTGTGAACACTGATTGTGGATCCATGAGAGAAAGACTTTCTTTCGAGTTTCTGTTCCTTTAAAGAGTTATAGTCTCAGAAATTCACAGGGGTAGTTCTACTTTGTCTTATGGGTGAGAATTGATTCGGAGGTATTGAGTTTTGTCTAGTTTTTTTTTCTATAGTCTGTGGATAGTTCATCTGAGTTTGGAATTCTAGGTACCCCAGAATTCACTTCTTTCTGAGAACTACCTAAATATCTTCTGTCTAGAGTCTAGTCCGCCTATTCACGGGAACATTCCATTCCTCTGGTTCAGATTGTTCTGCTGTTCACTTTGGCTTCGGTGTCCTTCCTCTGACAAAGCCTCAGAGTCAAGCACTCATCTTTCTCTTTCAAGGACTTTTCTTGGAATGTTCCAAGAATTGCTTCTTCACCCTACCTCAGTCGACTTCTCTGAAGCCAGAGAGCATGAGGGAGAGTCCCATGGGTTTTATTAATCAGCCATCTTTCCCCAGTTCTGCTTAGGATGAAGTGAGGAAGGTGGCAAAAATGAGGTTTCCTGTTGTAGTTTTCACATCCAGACACTTCAGGCATAAAATTGTTGCTCTTTTTTTGATTGGTGCTGGTGAATCTCTCTTGCTCTCTCATTCTGTCACCACCTCCTTTGCACGTGCAGTTCTCTTCCAAACACCTCATGAGGTGCTCAGGAAATGAGATTTTGTGATACCATAAGCTCCTGTCATTTCTCTTAGGACTTTTGAAACAAAGAAAACACATGCCTTGTTTGCCTTTTCATAATTTTGTTGCTAAGATTATCAAATGAATGCACTGGTATAGATTTGAAAAACCCACACCCCTATGACCTCAGCCTTTCTCATATTGGTCCCTGTGCTACGTGCCCAGAGCTATTTGTCATTCTTTACATATTCATTTGCTGAACAGATCAATAAGTATTTTTTGACCACTTACTACAAGTCAGATTCTGATTCAGCATTGTAGAGAGGGGAGTGGGGAAAGCAAGTGGTCAGTGGGAAGATAGAAGTGACAGAAATTGTATGTCATCCCTCTTTTGACCATAGAACAGAGTGAGAACATGTTGCCTGGTTTAAAATCAGGAAGGGTGTGTATCAGGGTTGTATCCTATCATTATTCATAATCCAAGAAGTTTGACTGTAAAAAGAAGAACAAGCCATCAGAATTGGGAGAAAGCCAAAGAGAAAGCTTTGATATATAGATGCCATTCTTGCTTCCTGAAAAGTGAAGAGGGCGTGAAGCACTTGCTGCCGAAGATCAAAGACTACAGCCTTCAATATGGATTGTAATTCAAAGTAAGGAAAACCAAAATCCTCCCCACTGGACCTATCCACAATCCCATGATATGGTGGAGGAAAGATGGCAGTTGTCAAGGACTTCATCTTGGTTGAATCTTCAGTTCATGTCCATGGAATCAGCAGTCACATGTTATCTTAAGAAGTGTGAAAGATCCATGGGATCAGAAAAAAAGTTTTCTAGGGAAAAGTATAGCCAGAATGTTCTTGAGAAGAAAGGATGGTGAGACTTTGTCTCATCTATTGTTGTCAAGGAGACCAGTCCCTGGGGAAGGAAATAATGCTTGGTAAAATAGAGGGGCAGTGAAAAAAGGAAGACTCTTAATAAGATTGAGTGTCACAGTGACTTTAACAATAGGTTCAAAAATAGGAACAATTTTGAGGATCATGCAGGACTGGGCAGTGTTTCATTTTGCTAGGCATAAGACCACTATGGGTCAAAACTGGCCGGATGACACGTAACAACACTTTGTTAGGTGACTCTGCTGCACAGAACCCCTTGAAAGCCTTGAAGAGCAAGGATGTCACTTTGAGGACTAAGGGGCACCTAACCCAAGCCATGATATTTTGAATCACCTCCTATGCATCCAAAAACTGGGCAACAAATAAGGAAAACTGCAGGGGGGAAATGACATTTGAATTTCAGTGTTGGTGAAGAAGATTGAGCAAACAAATCCATCTTGGAAGAAGTATATCTAAAATGCTCCTTACATGCAAGGATGGCGACATTTGGGACATGTTATCAAGTAAGACCAGTCCCCGGAGAAGAGCATGATGCTCTCCAGAGTGTCAGTAAAAAAGAGGAAAAGTTTCAACAAGACAGAGTGACACGGTGACTGCAACAATGAGCTGAAACATAGCAACAATTGTGGGGGTGGCACACGACACTCTGGGCGGTGTTTCATTCTGTTGGACACAGGGTAGCTGTAATGCCACCTGGATGGCATCCAACCACAACAAAATACATAGTAAGCGCAAAGAATGCAGTGGTTTAACCCACACAGATGCAGCAGAGTCTGTAGGGTAGCAGTCCGGCAGGGTCTTGCTATATCAAGATGTAAGCAGGGTGGTTGGTGATCCTTTCTGTAAACTCTGGAGGAGAATCTCACTTATTTACCTTTCTCACGTTCTAGAGGCTGTGTCCATCTTCCTGGATCTGGTCCCCCTGCCTCCATATTCAAAGCCAGCAGTGTAGCTTCCCCCATGACTTAATTCCATAGTCAGATTGCTTTTCTCTGACCACAGCCAGGTCCTGTTTACCTTTAAGCAACCACTGGAACAGACCCATCCAGAAAATTCATAATAATCTCCTCTTCAAAGCCCTTTACTTTATCACATCTTCAAAGTCATTTTTGTCACAAGGTAATATATTCTGCAATAAGTCCTAGCCAGGACTTTGAAGTGCTTCATTTCAGTTCAACACTTGCTAGGAACTCCCTTTACACCTCACAGAGACTGGATCAGAACCTACGCTCAATCAGGTGCCCAGGTGATCTGCAGTGGGGTGCCAAACCAGAATGAGCTGGTTCAAAGCTCTGGCTCCAATACACTCAGTTAAATGTTCCCTGGATTAAAGCATAAATGTTTGTGGGGAGCATTGTGCTGCATGGTCTGCAGCTGTCTTTGTACAGCGACTAGCCAGGGAGTGAGGAAATAACTTATGACAGACATGCAACACATTGATACGCATTTAATGAATTGACTTCTTATTGATCAGTGTATGCATACGTTTAAAATAAGAAAGATCTTCAACAGGTCCAAAGAGAATAGCAGTTGGGAGGATGGCACGGTGTTTCATTCTGTCTGCTGTATGCTTTATGCTGAGCTGTCTTGCGGCAGAGCTGACTCTGTGGCACCTAGCCAACAGAGTCTCTGCTTTGTGATTCTGAATTCCACGAGGTACTGAAAACAAGGTAAAAGTGTGTGAAGAGTCTGACAGCAAACTCATTTGGTGTGGAGCAAGACCTGTCCTGAACTGACAGGTGAGCTATTCGTCTTGCCCCACTTGTCGTGAACATGCCCAACTGTAGGTGCAGAACTAGGAATGTACTTCATTCATGGTGCTTTAAGAGCCACTACTGAGAATGTTCTTACTATACGGTAATTACTGCTCATTTCTTTATTAAAACCAGAAATATCTGAATTCCAAAACCCACTTGGACTGAAAGGTTTTAAATAAGGAGCTGTGGCCTGAGAGGAGTTACACACAAAGACCTTCCTGGAAGCCCTATCATGTGCGCTCAGAGCATCCCTAGCCCACTGTGCAGTTTCACAAAAGGTCTTTTGTCCGAGTTTAAGATGGCTCAATTCCGAATCTAGGAACTGCTTCATAGGAACTCATGGAGGCTAACGCTCTGCGGTTTAAAATAAGTAGTCTGCCTCAGGTAGATGGAAAGGGCGCCTGTCCATAGAAGACAGAGCTCACATGATACCAGCCGAGAACAACATAGGCAGGCTCGTCATCACCAGAGGGGACTCCAGAGAGAAGCAGCTTGGTGCAGCTTGTGCATTTATAGCATGCACTGAAGAGAACAGTCCTCACCATCCCTGCTTAGACACGTGGATGCTGAGCCCCGCAGAAGGTGTGAGTTCCAGCCTGAGGCACCCGAGTTCCTCATTCCAATCCCAAGTCAACTCTACATGCTGGCCAACAGCTCCCGGGTTGCTTTACCTCTCTGGACTTCTGTTTCTTCACTTCTGAGAAGATGTGGGGTTGATTTACCCTGAAACGCTCGGTTATAAGGAGTGCACTTTTGGATAAAAGATGGCCATTCCAGAACCTCACCTTTAATCCATTTTCAGCTGCCTGCAGAACGACATGCATATTTTATAATGATAACATTTAATAAATGGACCAACATATAAAGCCCGCTCGTTTATATGCACTTTGTAGCTCATAAATAACCAATGGAATTAACAACATACTGAACACTCACCTGAGGTCAGAGAGTGGATAACTCTGTCCCACCTCTTCAGGGACTGTTTGTGGAGGAAATTTCCTGGTCAGGGCTGACCCTGGTCAGGAGCTCATGAAGTCAGTACTTCCTATGCATTGGGTGCCATGCTGATGAAGGGAAAGGCAGATGAGAAGGGGAAGCTGTGGGTTTGCAGTCATTGGCAGATAACACTGAGTCGCTATCTAACTCTCACAGCTTCTAGAGTTTGCTGCCCTCCATCAACCTCTGCCAGACCTGGGTTGTTGACTGGCATGCCAGTTGAATCCCTCCTTTCTATGTGCCACAAATAATTAATGTTTCCTGCTGAGTCCTGGTGTCATTGTGGGCTATGCATTAAGTTGCTGCTGCAAGGTCAGAGGTATGAACCCACCTGCCACTCCTCGGGGAAGAGACGGGGCTTTCTGCTCTTGTTCTCCTCCACCCTCCAGGGTTCCTCTAAGTTGGAAGTGACGGGATGGCTGTGAGGACTTGGGGGTGACATTTTGGATTTGATATGGGTTACCGGTGGCACAAAAGGGTCCCTGGTGGCACTGCGGGTTCGCTGAGGCAGTGGTTCCAACTCCACCGCTGCTCCAGGGAAGAAAGATTCGGCTGTCCGCACCCACAAAGCTGTTCAGATTCAGGAGTCCTAGAGTTGGAATCTACTCAGTGGCAGGGGGCGTGGTTTGGGATTCTTGGTGATAACCAGAATGTGGGGGATTGCTCTGGAAACAGGCTTTGGTTGTTTGTGGTTGCCTAACAATATTGATTTTAACTTCGGATCCAAACACAGGAGAACCCCACACTGACAGTGCTTGTGCAGAAGGAATGGCGCCCCTCCAGGGGACAGCATTAACTCTCAGATCTGATGGGGTGTGCGTCTGCCAGAGAGCCCGGGAGTTCTCACAAGGCCCGAAGATGGTCCGGTTTCTGGCACTGTGTGTCCTGGTTCCCACGAGGAGACGGCTCTGGCTGCCCCAAACACTGCTGCGGGCAAACCCTGGGGCGGTGGCATCCACTCAACAGATACCAAGGGGGCTGGGCCACTGGTTTCATACACAGCTGGCCGAGCAGCAGCTCGGTGAGCACCCCTCCCCCCCAATACAGACGAGCAGCTGGTGAGCAAGGCAGGCTGAGCTGCAGGGGCGCAGGGCTCTCTGCTCTCTGAGCCTGGCAGCTGCTGCCCAACAGATATGTGGAGGTGCCTTTTGGATGTGTACCCAATATGTAGTTGCACTGTCTGCCAGGGCTCAAAGCTTGGAAACTTCGCTGACACCTCTTCGCCAACCACCCCTCCCCACTGCTTTGCTGCCCAGTGTGTTCCTAGTGACCATCCACTGTCCACAGACTCATGACCACCCCCACCCCCATCCTCAACTACAGACAATGTCCGCATCCTCCCTCCATCCCTTCTCTTCAATGTCACAATGAACGCACAGATGGCAAGCAGGTGGGTGTGGTTGTGGTGAGGTCCAGAGACACATTCAAGAACAGGTTATGCCACGGTCAGTTGTGGACACAGTCCTTGTGAGGTCTGTGGCAGTGTTCACTGACTAATTTTCAGAAACTGACTGCCAGTGATCCTTACCTATCCATCTTAGTCTAGAAGCTGAGCTTTATAGCAATCCACAAGCCTCCACTGACCGACGGGGGGAGCTTCGCAGGAGGAGCACTGACTGGGAATGGAACCCAGACTTCCTGCTTGGGAGGGCAGAGAGACTTCTAATTCTGAGTCACCACTGCCTTTTTTTGACATCTCGGGTGGATGCATGGTATTTCTGACTCCTAGTAGCGGTCTTCTTTGCTGACTTCCAGTCTCTGAGAGATGGGTGAGAATGGCTGTTGTTGCGAGGTGCCGTAGTTTTGGTTCCAACCCATAGCAATCCTATGCACAACAGAAGAAAACACTCTTGTGGTTGATCCAATTGTTATCGCCACTGTGTCGATCCACCTTGTGGAGGACTTCCCTCTTTTTCTCTGCCCCTCTACTTTACCAAGCATGATGTCCTTCTGCAGGAACTGGTCTCTCCTGACACATGTCCAAAGTATGTAAGAAGTCTGGGCACCTTTTCCTCTAAGGAGCACTCTGGACATACTTCTACCATGACAGATTTGTTTGTTTACTCTGTGGCAATCCATAGTACTTTCAGTATTCTTGGTCAGAATCACAATTCAAATGCATAGTTCTTCTTCAGTCTTCCTTCTTCAATGGCCACTTTCATATGCATATGAGGCAATGGAGAAAACCATGACCTAGTCCTCCCTCTTCTCAACACTCTGAAGAGGTTTAGTGCAACAGGTTTCCCCAGTGCAACTCATCATTTGCTCTCTTGGGCACTGCTTCTATGAGCACTGATTGCACATCCCAGCAAAACAAAATTGTTGACAACCTCAATCTTTTCTACATTTATCATGATTTTATCTAATGGCCCAGTTGCAAGAATATTTGTCTTCTTTGCATTAAATTGTAATCCATACTTAAGGCTGCAATCCTTGATCTTCATCAACAAATGCTTCACATCCTCACTTTCAGCAAACAAGGTTGTGTTATGTGCACAGGGAGATTGTTAGTAACTAGAAGAAGCGCTCCATAATTCTGGGTGTGAAGAGCTCTGGTGGAGAGTGTGAACCAGCCAGCAGTTCTGCAGGAGGAAGATGTGTCCCTCTAACGATACATCATCTTGCTAACCCATAAGGTCAGTTCTACTCTGTTCCACAGGGTCACTACAGCATCACTTCCAGATACATTGACCTTGACGGCAGTGAGTTTGGAGTCATTCGGTGGATGTGAGATGCAGGAGGAGTGCATGATGTTGAAAAGCTAGCTCATCTATCTGCAGGAAGCACTCAGCACTCACCCCCAGGCCCTGGTTCCTTTCAGTTCTTTGAGGGGCAGCGTGAGCAGCACAGTAGGTCTGCTATATAGAACTCAACCCTGCGGGGTCTCTTGCATTCTCTAACTGTTACTGTCCACCAAGATGCACAACCTCACACACCCTTTCTACATTCTGTTTTGTTTTGTTTCCTCAATTTCTGACTTCCTCTTCCCTCAGGCAGAGTTCCTGGGTGGCACAGATTGTTAACATACTTGGCTGCTAATGGAAAGGCTGGGGTTCATTCAGAGGGTGCTCAGAAGAAAAATCCTGGTAATAATTTTTTAAACAACAACAACAACAAAAAACCCAGTCATTGGTTGGCCAACCTGAACACAGCTGTACTCAGAGATTGAGGCACATGGGGTGGCCACGAGTCAGCACAAACGCCATAGGACCTGTCTCTGTATTCCTGTCCCCCAGATACCCTGGCTTCTCAGCATGTTCCCTGCTTTCCTGCCTCCAGGAGTGAAGAGAACTCATTCACTAGCTGCAAATTGTGATGGCGTCACACTTCGGCTAAGGAAGATTTGCAACTTAAGAAAGACCTAGGGCTGACCTCTGGAAAGGGTGGCACTGGGGCTTTGGAGTTGGGCTGAGGGACAATGGTTTTTAGATTGAAGCTGCCCTATCTTAAGTCAAACTCAAACTCCCTGCCTTCAAATTGGTTCTGACTCCTGCAATGTCCTGTTTTCTTGTGTCAAAGACCCAGTAAGGAGTGCTTTGATGGCATGTGAGGCTTAAGGAACACTAAGTTGACCCTGAGATGATCGCACTTGTGGACCCTAAAGCTGAATTGCAGTGGCTGGTGGAGGTGGATCCAAAGACAAGGTGACAGGAGTCCTGGATTGGCCTCCTCTCTCCCAGATCTTCTCCATGGCTCCCGCTTGGTGACTTGGGACAGGAACTAGGAGGGAAGTGGACCATAAAGGAGGGAGAATGCCCCCAAAGAACTAACTCAGAGAACTCAGTTCTTTCTGTGGTGACGGTGTAACATCCTACAGGAACCCACAGAACACAGCAGGAAGGGCCCTGGGGTTCCCTAGGCTGTCTCTTTAGGGAGCAGATGGCCAGGTCTAGACTCCAGAAAACCCCCTGGTGGACTTGAACCTCTTGTCAATAAGTGCCAAGCACTTAATCATTGTACCCCCAGAGTTCCCTTTTATTTGAAACAAAAACAAAACCAAATCCATTTCCATCAAGTCCATTTCAATTCATAGCAATGCTATATAGGGCTTTGGAGGCTGTACACCTTCCAGGGGTTGACAGCTTCACTGTTCTCCCTCAGAGTGGTGCATGGATTTAAACTACTGTGTTAGTCTGGGTACATTAGAGAAACAAATGCACAGAAACTCATATGTATATAAGAGAGTTTTATATAAAGACTAAGTGTACATTAAGAAACCATCCCAACCCCATGCTGTCCAAGCCCATAAGTCCAACATTGACCCATATGTCCAACACCAAGCTACACAGTCCTCCTCAATCTCCCAAAATGCCTGCAATCACACAAACTGCAGCAGCAAATCTGAGTCAGTGAGCGTGTAAACATCTCATTACTGGCAGGGTCTCCACATGGCTGTTCCAGCACCCAGGACTGCATTAGGGTAGGTCCATGTAACTTCTCCTAAGGGATGTCTCACAGGAAGTGTGCCTGGCCAGTTGAAGCAGGGCTAAGCCCTGGCTAAGCTGCACCCTGATCTGACCATCAGAAAACAAGAGACCCATGGAGTAGAAAGGTGAGGCTCACCAAGTCATTTATCTCTCTGCCATTCAATTAAGTCCACATGCATTTATTGATGTCCAGGTTGGCACAATAAGCCTTAACTAACTCAATTACCAACCTATGGCTAGCAGCCCAATACTTACCTGAAAGCATGAGAGGGCCTCCCTCTTCCTTGGCTGAAGACAGCATAATCTATAAGTGATGAAAACAGACGGTCATGTTGAGCTTTCTCAACTCCTCTGTGCGCTCAACATACACACACTGTGCTCATCACAGATAGGATAGGTGTGTGTGTGTGTGTGTGTGTGTGTGAGACCTAGCCTTACCACCAGGCAGCTGACATTTTCTGTCTGTGTGCAAGCCCCAACCATCCCGTTTGTTAGAATAAAACAAGACCATTCTCCTCAGCAAGGGTCCCTGAGGACTAGAGCTCAACATGAAGCAGAGGGGAGGTCGGGCTGGGCCCCTCTGAGGGCTTTGAGGGGAACCAGTGGCAGACTTCCGACTGGTGTTTCAGAGGGTTTGTTTTCAGCAGGATCTCCCCACTCTCCTAGCTATAGTCTTGTTAAAGGAACTTATTTTCTGTGCCAGATTTATGGGCTGTCTCGAGAATATGTTTCCTTCAAAGGCATTGTCATAGAGGCTCACTCTTCCATTCTATCCTAGGATGTAAAGAGGTCAGAAATGGATAAGTATTGGAAGAAATTTAGAATCCAAGAGAGAATAGAGTAGGATGTATAGGACATGGGTTCTCTGTGTGAGTCAGACCTGCCCACTGCAGTAGCCCTGTCATCAAGAAGGGAAGAAACAAACCAGTTTCATGCAGAAAACTGAATGAGGGAAGCTCTCTTTCAGAAGTATGTCTTAGTTTTCTAAACTTTCTCCCTTTCCCTTGGTCTAAAAGGTCCCAACATTTGTGGAAAATTCCAGACCATGTGTACATCAATAAGGCAAATTCTAGATCTGTGGAAAGCCATGCACTCACTCATGTAATAAACTTTTTACGTTTGTCTCAGTAGATATGTATGATGGAGGCGAATGTTATGACTTGATTCCTGAAGTAGACAGTCTCATGTCTACTGCATCATCAAATTCCCAAAGAAGTTCCAGAATAACTTTCAAAGCTATCCATTTCCCTCTGTCTTCCCAGCATGACTCCATCAAACCACTGTCATCCCTTATTTAGTCTATAAGATTAGTATATGGTAGGAGCCCCAGTGGCTCTTTGCAGAATTCTAACTGCAAGGTTGGAGGTTCAAACCAACCAGGGAGACAGATGAGGGTGTTTTCTCCTAAAAAGATATCTAGCCTTGGAATAGATAGGATTGTTATGACTTGGGATGGATTCAATAGTAGTAGGTTTGCTTGGGGTTTTGTTGTGTTTGTGCTGTGTGTGTTACATTGTTTCATAGTTCACCAAATATTGCCACTTCCCCCTACATAGTTTCTATCCTAAGGAGACACATCTTTGACTGTTGAATTCAAGGGGGGCAGTGACTTGACCATATCACTTAATGTGGTCAATAAAAAGCAGGCAGTAGTGCCAGACAACCCATCTTGGCAGTGATTCAAGGAGTAGGAATATGGTTTACTATGTACCCTTTCCTTCTATAGTGACCATCAGTGTTCAGCATTGTGGTTCCTCCATCAGCATAGGGCCTAGAGTGAGGAGATGTGGAGCAGGAGCCTCAGTTGGGCTGTCCTGGATATATAGCATAAGTGGGGAATAAGCGTTCTCTCATGATATAAACCATGAAGGTTTGGAGATAGTTTGTTGGCTCGAGTATCCTGAGTAATACCAACCATCCCATTGCCATTAAGTCTATTCCAACTCCTAACAGCCCTAGACAGGGTTTTCAAGACTACATTCTCCATCCCATAGTGGATAATGGGTTTGAACCACTAATCTTGCAGCTAGCAGCACAATATCACTACCAGTCTCTGCCATTTTTTAGTTCAACAGTGAAGGGAACTATATGGAGGGAAAATATAAATTTTGGTGGAATATAATATGATACAGCATAAAAAACTAACCTCATCAAGTCTATTCAACTCATAGAGACTCCATATAGGGGTTTTCAGACTGTGAATCTTCAGAGAAGTAGCAGATCTTTCCCCACATAGTGGCTCATGGGTTGAACCACTGACCCTTCAGCTAGTAGTCTAATGCTTACCTTATCCTGACTACTCAATGAAACCCTTTATTATACCTTGCCTCACTTTAATCCAATTTTTAAATAACAGCCAAACTCCCTTTTAAAAATATATCAAGTTGCAAGACCTAAAGAATGCAATTCATGATAATAAATCATACATCCAGAAGTTGTTGAATGTGCAGTAAAGGTTTTGTTGTGCATATTGTCAGAGAGCAAAATGACAGAGTCTGTTGAAATGAAAAGCCAACAACTGTCATTGAGAGGCAAGGTCATTGCAAATCAGGAGCCACAAGACCCAGAGAATTCCAAACCAAGTGATCTAAGGAGAATGCAAGGAACTTCTCTAAGGATTCAATGATTGGTTGGCATTTAAGCAATGGCTACAAAGTTGGATGATGGAACATCTGCTTTGAAAGAGATTGGTAAAGTTGATTTTTTTTTGAAACTATAAAGTTATCATCAAATTGGGTACATCTGGTCTTGAAACAATCATGAGTGCCTTCCTGAGCAGGGAGGAGTTGAATAATTGTTAAGCTTATCTTGAGTAAGAAAGAGTAAGCAAAACAATTCTGAGAATTGTTTTGGATCCAGTTTTTCTGAGCAGGGTGTATTATTCTTAAGTAAGAAAAATCTCATCGTATTTTTGAAATTGTATATCAAGTCATTTTATCAGGGTACAATGGAGACTTATAGAATGAAGGGCTACATTCTCAATGCAGAGATTACTTGCAATTCAAAACTGAGTTTCAGCCTCAGAGCCTACAGTAGCCCTGAGGAGTGTCAGAGTTCCAAGTCAATTTGGGGTGCCCTTACTCCCAAGTTTCACCACAATCAAACTTGCCAGGAGTCTTTCCTGAGACTTCCATGACCCTTAGAATGAAATTTCAGCCCCTTAACATTATTCCCCCTGCTTTTGTCATTGCCTTTCTTCTAGCCTCCTTTTATACCAGTGTCCTACCCCACACACATATGCTACAGTTACATTGAATTCTTTTCAGTGACCTTATCATCTAGAGTCCTTTTTAAAAAAAATAATTCATTTAGTTAGTTAGCGTAATGGTTGGGATTATGTCAACTAGGCTGTCCTGGGAAAGGGTAGGAGGGAAGCTCAACTGATCATTTGGGCGACAGCTTAATGACATCGTCTTGGTGTTTTAAGCCTTTTTGTATAAGAGAGAGAAAGACTCAGCAGGACTGACTCCCCTTTGACACTTGATCTACTAGAGCTGGATCTTGTTTCTGGTTCCTCAGTCTCCTGGTACATTGCTTGCTGATGCCAGGAGCCTTCAGAGCGCAGATTCATTGGGCTGACTTTGAATTTCTGCATCTACCTGCACCTCTGCTGTCTCTGCTTCATCATCCTGCTTCATGTTCACCAGCTTCCACAAGTCCAGAGAAGTCCGACTTGGACTAGGCTGGACAATTTCTACAACTGTGTGAGACATTTCTTGATATAAATGTCCTTCTATCTACAACCCATATGAGTGTCACTGATTTTCCTTCTCTGGAGAACCCAACATAATACAGTTAGTTGGTTAGTTAATTAGTTAGCAAGTTAACCTCTGGGTCTTTGCACATGCTGTTTTTATGAGCTAAAACACTCGTTCACCATTCCTAACAGATAAAGACTGATAATCTTTATCTTACTTCTGATTTCAATTCCTCATACCTCAGATGTCAGGTTTGGTCTCCAATTAAAAATAGATACCCCTGGTCTTATTGTTCTTTTAATTCAGTCCCTTAATTATGCATTTGTTTATGCTCACATGAAGCCTCCATCCCTCTGAGATATACACCCCATGAAGTTAGGACTTGTGTCTGTTTTTCTCACAATGGCATATCCCCGTCTAACATAACATCTGTTACACATACATACATGCATAGGTATCGAATGTATGAATACACAACGTCTGCTGTTACCAAAATATAGCCAATGTGGCAGCTATAGTGTGATAGTTACATCATCTGGTGTCAATTTGAGAAGATTATGAGTGAATGGGGTGGAGTCTGGCCTGTCAATCAAGATAGAACCTATGAAGCCTGGCCATAGCTTTCTCCTGAGAATGCTGGGAACTCCAGTATTTCTTCCTTGAAGGTGGGAGAAAGACACACACACACACTCTCTCTCTCCCTCTGCTCACTCCCTGACAAGACACATGGCACTATGCTCTCGAAGCTGGAGAAGGCACATGGCCCTACCCTGATGCAACCTGACCTCTAGAGCCAGAGAAGTCACTTAGAGACCCTGCCAGTGCTGAGATGATTACAACACCATTGGATCCATACAACTTCCAACCACTGGCCTATGATCCTCCTGCATTCAGATCATTGCATATATTTAATGAGTCTGAAGAGGACTTCATAGATTGGTATCAGACATATGGGCTAATATCAATTACTCTTGTATATAAACCTCTTTTTATATGCATATGAGTGTCTATGAATTTGTTTCTCTAGTCTACCCAGACTGACACATATAGGATCCCATACAAGAAAGGGGATAGTAGGGCAAGTCAAAAAGTATTGCTACATACTCACAGAAATCTTTATTGAACAAAAAGGAAGCAAAATTTCAAGATATTATTTCACGACATATCTCCCATATGGGTCTATACACTCCTGAAGATGACATTTCTTTTCCCTCTAACCCTTACCTGAAGAATCCTTTGGTTTTTTACACCATATTAAAGATGCCAGTTTGGGCATCATCAGGAGACATCACTCCTTTTCCATTTCAATGTTCTTTGAGTTTAGGGGACAGAAAAAAAGTCTGGAAGGGCAAGATCGGGGCTATAGAATGTAAGGGGTAAGATTTCCTCCCCCAAAAAATTCTCCTAGTACAACCCTTGCTACTCTTGAAGATTGAGCAGGGACATTGTCGTTCCTAGGGGGGGATCTCAGGGGGAAGGGAGGATTCTCAGTGCAACTTTTCTGGCCTTTGTCTCACCAAAGCAGGTTTCCACATTTCGTGAAAATATCTTCCTAATAAGCCCTCATTATTGCCCCATGTCCTCCAAGAAAATCTATCAAGTTCATTCCCTTGAAATCTCCAAAGTCTGTCCCTGTAGTCTTCTGAGCTGACTTCTCTCCCTTGACTTGAACTGGCCCAACACATGCCTTCAGAAGCTATTGTTTGGATTGGGCCTTGCTCTCCAAATTGTATTAGTAGCTCCAAGACTCATCCCCAGTTATGGCTAATTCCATAAAACTCTTTTCATGAGCTTCAGTCTTGCTGGAAAAGACTAATGAAAGAGCAGCTCTTTGAGCTAGCTGATCCTTACTGAGTGCTTTCTTAACATCCTTTTCTCTTCTGAAGGCACCCGGATAAGACTCATTGTTGTTAAATGCCATGGTCCATGGAGTCAGTTCCAACTCATAGTGACCGAAAGCAGAGCAACACGTGTCCCGGGCCTGTGCCCTCCTCATAATTGTGAGGCAAATACTTTATGGAGAGGACTTTTCTGCAGCCATCTCCTGATCACAGAGACATGTTTAAGCATGCTTTGGAATGAGCTGAGATATGTATGAGCTGAGACCCTCAGCTGAAACCTACCCGCCTATCTCAAAGACTCTTGCAAAGAGAAAAATACATTTAAGAAGTTGCAGATGTGAACTAGAGAGGGTCCATTTCAGATTAAGACCTAGGGCTGGTACCAATGTAAATCCAGGATTTCAAATCACAGTCGAAGACTAGACTACAAATCAAAATTTTGTTAAACTGTCACTACCCATACTCTCCAAAAGACAGACAGCCACCTCTACACTCTCCCACCTCCTACTCCTGCCAGCAAAGATTATGTCATTCCAGAGGAGTACAGACAGGGGAACTACTACAAGGGTGTGTTGTGTTGCTGTTTGAGTTGCTCATTTGTCTCTTTCTTGCTGGTATAATCTCTAGAATATTTTCAAGAGAAAAATTCATCCCTTTCCCTCGTTTTTAAGATAGTATTTAAATTTCTATCACAAGTTTAGATCATTGCAAAGCCTGAAATTTTGGCATATTGTAAATGCTAATATTTTTAAAATTATAACACCTCTCTATATTTATCTAGAAATGAAAATACTAGAGTGATTTAATACTTGACTCTTTTTTAAAGTGCATGAATGAGACCTTTGTATGGTTGGAACATTTACAATATTCTTTCTCTCTGACCTCCTTCTTGAGTATATTACACATGGCCCACAGAATTTTATTCTGTATTTCTCAAAAGTGGAACATCAATATATAATACATATTGATAAATAATTACTAAATGTAAACATAATTTTTAATTTAAATGACTTTTTAAAGGCATAAATGAGGCTTCCTGTAGGGCAGTGAATGTGATGTGACTCTTCCAGTCAAAGTCTCTGTAACTTCCACCAAGCAACCTTTTCTTGCATATGTCCGGTTAAGAAGGTGTGGGAAGACACTGATAGGATTCACCTTTGAGTTAATGTCAATAAGATGCATTGTGGCTGCCATCCTGCTGGATATAAAATGAGCCCTTTGAGAAGTAGGTGGGGGGTTTTCACACCCACTGAGAGTTAGGAGAGGAATATATCCTGTGGACCACAGGCTCCCTGTACTGTAAACCTTCTGGATCCAGAAGTCAGCTGGGACATGAGAGGAGCAGCAGCAGAACCAGGAATCAGAGCATGAAACAGAGTGGTGGACTTCCCAGCCCACAGAGTAAGTAAAGCTGAGTGCTTTGAGGCAGAAGACTAGCTTGTAGAGTGGTGTTCCTCTGGACACTTAATTGGGGGAGCTGGGTATTTCGATCCTCAGAGGTGGAGCCAAGTGCCTTTGGGTTGTAGCTGACCAGAGTGATCTCTGAGAACTTAATTCAGAGAACTGGGTTCACTAACCCATAGAGTTTGAGTTGAATGCTTTTGTGTTTAGGCTTACACTGGAGTTGCCTTTAGGGCATTAGCTGCCCTGAAAGAACTTTGTAACATGTCTTGCTCAACAACTGTATCTTAAGCATTTTTTACTTGCATTGCAACCTGTTAGCTTCCTTAACAAAATCTTTAATGATGAACGTTGTGAGTTCTGTGTGGTTGTTGCAACGGTTCATCAAACTTGGTAGATAAAAGAGTAGAGAATGTGAATGACGTAATGTCTCTTTATATTAAATGCTTCATGATTCTATTTGGCACAAAGTAGACTTCTCCTGAGATCAACAAGGCACTTGCCTCCAAACCCAGGGCTATGGAGAAAGAAGATTTCATACCAGAATAAGACAGCTTCAGCAATAATTCCATTTCTACTTACTGTGTTTTAAAATATAATCACTGAACTGCTTTGCTCACATAAATACACACATAGCTTGAAAGAGTGATAGGGATGTGCTAACAATACCACTCAATTTTTGGAACCTTCTCTGTTTTGTACACCAAAAATAACCAAGTGATCTATCTTCACAATTTATTTTTAATGTCTGAGACTTGACAACTTAATTAGACCCCCTTAAATTTTAATGAAAGCAAAGAATTGAAACCCATCTAAGTTGCAAAAGGATTTGTTATCCAGTCATGAGAATCACCCACTCTCATAAAGTATATCAAAAAGTCTTTGCCAAATCACTTCAAATGACTTCTTATTCTCTCATTTAAAGGCACCGTGTTGAACACAATACATTTATAGGTGGTTGAAGGTATTGCTAATTTCATTAGATGTTTCTAATCTACCTTATTACCTGTTTTACTAATATCATTTGCTTCAAATACAATATAATATAATCCTGGATATGCACATTTAACTTGTTAATCTCTACAGTCCTTATTGGCAAACCAATAAGGCTTATTTTTGTCTGAACACATATGACTTCATTTATTAACCCAAACGAATGTTTCAACACATGTCCTGATGACAATCTACCACTTGTCTGTCAGTTTGACAAACTGTGGTTAGCTTGTGCATTGCTATGATGCTGGGAGCTATGGCACTGGAATTTTAAATACCAGCAGTTACCCAACATGAGCAGGTTTCAGTGGAGTTTTCAGAATAAGAACAAACTATAAAGACAGAACATACTTCCGCCTCTGAGAATGAAAATCAGCCTCTTAAAAACCTTATAGATATCAGCAGAATGAAAATTCCAGAACCCTTCATTGTGCTCATGGTTGTACATGGACCAAAAGGTCGTGTAAGAACAGAGCAAAGAAACACTACAGGCTTAAAATCATAAAAGATGTGCCTGAAGACGGTATATTCTTTCACCGTACTTACTAAATCTGTGTGCTGAGTAATCAAGCAAAGAAGCTGGAGAAGAACATGGCATCAGAATCAGGGAGGATTATTAACAACCTGCAACATAGAGAGAACAGGACTCTGCGTCCTGAAAGTGGAGAGGACTTGAAGCACTTGCTGATGGAGATGAACAACTGCAGCCTTCCATCCAGACTTCACTCAATGTAAATAAAACCAAAATGTTAAGTATTGCTCCGAGAGACAACACCATGATAAATGAAGAAAAGATAGATGTTTTCAAGAATTTCATCTTGCTTGGCCCCACGATCAATGCCCCTGGAAGCAGCAGTCAACAATTCACATATTGCGTCAAGCAAACCTGCACTGCAAGGCCTCTTTAATGTGTTGAAGAGTAAGGATGTCACCTTGAAGACTAAAGTGTGCCTTACTCAGCCATGTTTTTTTTTAATCACCTCATCTGCCTGTAAAAGTTTGACAGTAAATAAAGAAGTCCACAGACAAATGGATGCATTTGGAGTATGATGTTCGTAAAGAATATGTAAAAGCACCATGGGCTTCCAGAAGAACAAGCAAACCTGTCTTGGAAGAAGTATAATCAGAATACTCCTGAGAAGCAAGGATGTCAAAACTTCATTTCATATACTCCGGACATGTTATCAGGAGAGACCTGGGAAAAGACATCATGCATGGTAAAGCAGAAAGTGGCTGAAAAGGGGGAAGATCCCAATGAAGTAGATTGACACAGTGGCTCCTACAATGGGCTCAAACAAAATGATTGTGAAGGTGGCACAAGGCTGGGCAGTATTTCACTCTGTGCATAGGGTCACCATATTTTTGAATCAACCTGAAGGAACCTAAAAGCAACAACATAGGACCACCTAGCACAGTAGACAGTTTGAGTGTGGAAAGACAAGGTGATTTTTTTATGTGTGTGTCAATGTGTGTATTAGTATATGTATGTATATGTAGGTGTATGTAGACATACTCTATTTCTAATTTTCCCTTTGGCACGACAGAATTTTTACATCTCGGGCAGTGTCCCAAATAGAATGATTTAGGAGTCCTGATGGCCTCGTGATTATGCATTGAACTGATACCTACAAGGTCAACAGTTCAAAATCATCAACCATTCTGTGGGAGGAAGACAGGGCTTTCTATTCCCATGAAGAGTTGGTCTCAGAAATGCACAGGGCAATTCTCTCCTGACCCATGGGGTTGTCATAAGTCAGCATCAACTCAATGGAAGTGAGTTTGGGTTGGTTTTGTTGGTTGGTTGGTTTTGGAGAGTGAGAGCAGGGAGACTGCAAGAGAATATAGGAAAAAAGAAAGAGTCTTGCTTCAGGCCAGCCCTACTCCGTTTTAGGAACAAATACATATGAAACACAAGAATGTGGAGTCTGATTCCTTTAAATCGATGCTTACCTGTGCACCTCTAGGGAAATCTTTGGGTAGTCCCAGCTTCGGCCAAGAATGCCCTGCTGTTTTGGGGGGAGGTGCATCTTGCAACTGCCGGTAGACCAAACCACAGTCCTCCCCTTGATAGATACAAAGCTGAAAATTTTGAGGGAGCATCAAGGGTTGCCTAAGTCATTTGCTTTGAGCTTGCTCTTTCTCAGTCCAGAATCCCAGCAAAGGTCAGAGGAGTGGAGGTTTCTGAGGGCTCATTTCCTGCTCAGTCTTCTGGTTTGGGAGCATTTATTCTGGCCACTAGGAAATGAATCCATCTTATTGAGATAAGAACCTGCTTGTAATTGTATTGTATTTTGGTCTCGGTGTCATGCCAAGAATTTTATGCTCAATGGCTGAGTCTGACTGAGTATAAGTGCTTCGCTTTAGCAAATGTAAAATGCATCCAGAAACTAGATCAACGTGAAACACAAACTAGAACTGAGACTTTTCATTTATTTATCATTTGACTTGCCTGCATGTTCATTTATTTATCAATTGGAATTGTAACAATGAAATTTTGATATGCCAACCATTTCACATGGCAATGCTTAATTCTCATAATAATCCTGAAAGGAAGCAGTTATTGCCACAAGCTCACAGTTGAAAAAACTGAGGGTTGACAAAATTCACCATCGTGGCCTGTGTCTCAGACTCACCAGACCTTTACAGCTTTCACCTTACTACACTTGCTCCTTTCTTTGGAATGAGCACAAATACAGACCTCATTTGACTAGTTGGTCTGGTAGCCGTCATTCAATTCTCTTTACATCGCTAAGTGAGTACTTCCTGCATGGTCTCATTTTTTGAAATCTTATCTCCATTGGTATTCATCAGGTCCTGAAGCCTCTTTTTTGGCCAATACCTTCAATGGTGCTGGCATGAATTTCTTTTCTCAATGCAATTTGCTCTCAATCATATGCAACTTGAATAATTGACCAGTGATCTTTAGATACAGAGACTCTGTGTATTCCTTCCGTCTTCTTTGAATGCTTCAGGCATCATTCAATATTTTTCCCATAGAATTCTTCAATATTTGAATTCAGGGTTTGGATTTTTTTTTTCAGTTTCTGCAGCCTAAGAAAATGTTAAGCATCTTCTTCACTCTTGTTTTTCCAGATCCAGGTCTTTGCACATCCAATTATAATACTTTATTTTGTCTTCTCGAGCTGCCCTGTGGAATTTTCTGGCTAACTCTTTTGATCCATTATTTCTTACATTCACTTTAGCTTCAGCAAAATGCAGAAATTATCAAACAATAGCCATATCACATGCAAGTAAATTTTTGCTAATGATACCTTTAAACTAATGACAGCAGTAAATGACTAAGCAATGGTTAAAACATAGCACAGGTTGGGAGTGAGGAGCAGGACCAAGCATGCTTCATACTGGTGTGCATGAGGCACTGTGAGGTAGAACTGATTCAACAACACCAGACAAGTCCAGAGTTCCTCTGTATCCCCTGCTACAGAAATACAACAGCAATTGTATATATTTTGTTTCCGTGTCCTGTTCTCATTCTTGAGGGTTATGAGTCATGTGCCAATTAGCCATCAAAATTAGCTACATGGAGAATTTTATAATACACATAATCCCCAAATCTCATTTTGACCAACAACTCAGACCTCTCTCTCTGTAAAATGCTCTCAAACGTGACAGATTCTATTTTACCACCTTCCTTTTCCATCCTGTCTTCGGGTAGAGATAGCTTCATGCCAAAGAGATACTTGAAAAGAGAACGGCAGGAAGCCAGAGGGAAGAGAATCCAAGGGTTTAAATGACACCTATATATCAGTAAAATAGCTATTGTGATGTTTCTCTCCTATTATAACATTGGGTTTGCAAGCACCACACCAATGTTAAACCATATCTTCAATTAAAGTTCTCAGCCAAAAGATGGTATGGTGTATGGATTCTGGCCGTGGGGTCCACATAGAAGAATGTTGAGCATTCACCGAGTCCCAAGGTCCACATTTTGGAGACCCACGAAGGCATGTCTACACTAACCTGTAGGGTCACGACTAGTCACAATTGACTGGATGACAGTGAGTTTGCAGTTTTTGAGGGGCAGGATAGGTCATTGGTAGAATTCTCATGTTCCACATTGGAATGCTCCAACATCAGTGGAGTCCTGTGTGCTTCTATGACGTTGAGTGGGTTTCAGAAGGACTTCCAGATTAAGATGAACTAAGAAGAGAGACCTGGTACTACTTCCATAAATCAGTCACTGAAAACCCTATGGATGTGAGTCTACACATCACAATGGTCTGATTCTCAACCCAGGCTGGGACTGGCAGAGGAGGTGGCAGCATTTGGTCCCATTGCGCATGGGGTCGCCAGGAGTCAGGGGCTTACTCGAGGGCATCTGGTAATAGTTGGGTTCTAGATGACAGCTGTGGCCAGTAGCAGACATCCCATTATTTGCCCTCAGCCCACCTCTGACTTGAGCTGCAATTGCACGGGTCAGTCCCAGGCCATTGCAGACTCATGGTGCCGAGCAGCGGTGGGAAGGGTGTGCTAGTGGTGACAGAGGAAGTGAAAGAGTTGGCCTGCTGTTAATCAAACACTGGGAATGTAACATTGTTTGCAATTTGGTCTGTTGAGCTTTAGTTTGTTAAAAGATATCTGGGATGTAAAAGCTACTCCTTTCTAGTAAATAATTACCTACGGTACAAAATTCCTTTTGAACCTGTTAATTATTCAAGGTCTGGGCCTGTTAATAAATCTGCTGATTCTTGAAGGATGCTCTAACTCAGGAAAGGGAAAGCAGGGCCATTTAGATAAGCATAGGGTTCCAAACCTTTGGTGGTACCAATCTGAGGAAACCTAAGATATAATTGATGATGTGATAATCCCTTTGGGGAATGTAGACCGTTTTCCTGCGAGCATTACTCCCTTTTGTCCCATTGCTTGAAAATTCTCTGCTCACTGTAAAACTTATTAAGTACTTCCAGGGACTATTGCTCAGACGACTTCTGGTCGTGTAGTTTTAAGATATATAGCTTGCTTGATTTTGACGGACTTTTGAAGCAGTTCAAAGATGGCAACCCTTGCTTGCTTCAGTCAGCACTTGCAGAAATAAACTTAAAATGTCTCAAGTTAACCTGGACTCTCTGTCTTTGACACAGTAACCGCCTCTCCTGTGGGCAGCTGCCAGCAGAGCTGGGTACAGTGGGAGTGCAGTTGGTTAATGCCCTGGGGGAAACTTGCAACCAACGGGAATGGGAGCCAGTGGATAAATTCTCCAATTTCCCACCCTTCCAGTAACCATTCTGAGACACAGCTATATATTTCCTTTGTGGTCCTGATAGAATTGTGTTTCTGTCACTCATGGTTCAACCTTGATAATTTTTTAATGCCATTGAATCCATTCCAACTCGTTTTGACCTGTGTGGGTCAGAGTAGAATAGAACAGTGCCTCATCGAGTTTCAGTGGCCACGTTTGCACAGCGAATCGGCAGGCCTTTCTACCCAGTGGTTTCTGGTGGGACTGCAGGCAGCACTTTTGTGTAACAGTCCAGGAGTAACCAGTGATATCGCTCAGGGACTCCAGACCCTTGCTTAAAAAAAAAAAATCAATTGTGGTTCAGTCAGTGTCCACAATACCTCCAGGTGCTGACGGAACCCACGGCATGGGGGGTGGGGGGAAGCAGGGGCAGGGAGGGCACGGGTGGGGTTGGGTTGTAGTTACTGTGACTGTCACCGTCATGGAAGAAGATCGAGGGCCTTTATTCCAAACACGTCTGTGCAGTTCAAACCACCAAGGTTATTAATCAAACGCAAACTTTCGCACAGTCCAGGGCCCTCCGTGACCTTATTAGCAACCTAACACACTGAATTTCTTCTTCCCTGTCTCGGTTTCCCTATATTGTTCCTCCTGCTTCCTGGGACCGATCCCTAAATAAACGACCTGATCCCAAGCTCTCACTCAGACTCCGTGTGTTAGGCCGGGTTGTCTAGACGAGGGACAATCCAGTGACACTCCTCTCTATGCAAGAAGGAAATTTACATCAAGAAAGGGCCCCAGTACTGTCCATCTCAAGCCCATAGGCCCAAAGCTAGATGCCGTCCTCTTCGGATGCCTGTAACCAGCTGCAGGAGACATAGGCAGGTGTGAAGCAGGAGCCGATGCGTGCAGGCTTACAAATACAAGGTCAGTGGAAGCATGGCTGGGCACTGATACCTCTCAGGGTCCGGCCACCCATGCGGGAAGAGAGGGTGCCCCAAGTGGCAGACACGGAGGCCCAGGGAAGTTTGTGCAAGGAGGGCAGGGAGAGGCAGTTCTCAAGGTCCTTCATTCTCACGCAAAAGACACGGCCCCCCTCCCAGGGGGTGCCCTCCAGATACCACACTTGATGGACAGATTTGACTTCACCCTCCAGCCAGGAGTGTCCAGTTGACATAAAATCAACACAGTTTTGGAGGAACCCCAACCAAGACTGAGAAGTTGTGGACATTATTATTTACAAATTGGCCTTTCTTCCTGAAAGCTGAAAATTAAATAATAAAGCAGGTCATCCCAATAAAGCAGCAAGGAGGAAAGGAGGGGAGAAATAAGAACGCATTCCCCAAGGAAGAGCCTAAGAGTCCTGCAGGGGACCATTCAAACTACAGTGGGGCGATTCTGATTTGCCTTTGGGGGGGGGGGGTTAATGCATAAAAATCAGAGCTACACAGAGTCACAGTCTTGTCCCTTCTGGGGAAGACTTGTGTGGGACGGGGCAGATTGGAAGAATGAGGCAATGGCAGTTTTTTCAAAGAAATCATTTTCTTTGCAGATGCAATGCGGTACCTGACTCAATAGTCCTCGCTATTTTTAATTGTAGCTTAATTTAACTCGGTTCATCTCATTCCTGAGTTTGGTTGGTTGGAGCTCAATAGAGAGAAAGACAGCCTTTCTTTCTAGCATTCGTGTCGAGAGCCCTTATCACACCTCCAGGTCCCCTCTGCTTCCTCGGGGCAATCGGACGATGGCCATGTGGAACAACTGCACCTCTACGCTGACAGCACAAAACTCGTGACCTGTTTTTCCATTTTGTTCCTTAAAGAATAGCGAAAATCTCCTCTCCCAGCAACTTTCTAGCTAGAATTTGCTAACTAAGTGTGTCTTGGAATTTGCATATAATTCCTTTAGCAACTCTCCAGAAACCTGCAACATTTACAACTGCCCAAGGGGCTAACTCCCCATCAGAACAGAAGGCAGAGGGGAGCACTGACATCTCTATGCAGAATAAAACAATTCAAACTGATCTAATTATAGGTTTTAGTGAGTACATTTAAACTGACTCACAGTAACTATACATTCCCAAATATTGCCATCACAAACCAGCTCCAAGGCAGGAGTAGGCGACCCTGGCCAACAGGGATGGGTGGGCTCCCTCCCCCTCCCCACCCCTCACTGCTAATAGGTGAATTCCAACTCACAGTGACCCTGAAAGGCAGAGTCCAGCTGTCTCTCTGGATCTCCAAGGCAGCAAATCTTTTTAAAGAATCATTTTATTGGGGGCTCGTACAACTTCATCACAATCCATACATCAATTGAACCAGGCATGTTTGAACATATGTTGCCCTCATTCTTTTCTAGACATTTACATTCTATTGAGCCCTGGGTATCAGCTCTTCCTCCCACCTTAAGACAGTAAATCTGAGCAGGAGCAGAAAGCCTCCTCTTTTCTCCTCTGAAGTGGTTGATGGGTTCAAGCCACCGAGCTCATAGTTGGTGACTCAATGCCACCTGGGCTCCGTGGTGGGCTTCATGAGTCGCTCTCAGCTCTTTCTACTCAATGTGGGTGCAGCTGCTGCATTTTTCTCGATTTAACACTTCTTAGACTAATGGAAGGAAAGCAAGGCAGATAAGGACAGGGCAGCATTAAGGAGACAGCAGTGAACGAAACAATTCCTTTGTCTTTTATGATTGGTTTCTTGCGCCTGACCTAAGCCATGGTATTTTCTACTGTCTCATATGCATGTGAAAGTTGGACATTGAATAAAGAAGACAGTAGAAGAATTGGTGCATTTGAATTGTGGTGTTGGACGAAAATGCTGAAAGCCATCATGGACTGCTGAAAGGAGAAACTGATCTATCTTGGAATAAATATGGCCAGAGAGCTCCTTAGAGGCAAGGATGGCAAGACTTCCTCTTACCAACTTTAGACATATTGTCAGGAGAGGCCAGTCCTCTGGAGAAGGACCTCGTGCTTGGTAAGTGGAGGGGCAGTCCCAAAGAGGAATGCCCTCAAAGAGATGGATTGACACCATGGCTACGCCAGTTGGCTCAGGCATGGGAACAAGGGCAAGAAGCCACAGGGCCATGAAGTGCTTCACTCTGTTGTGCATCGGGTCTCTATGGGTCGGGAGGACTGGTGGCACCAAACAACAAGGACCCTCAGCCTCAAGGCTGCTCAGGAGATTGGAAAGACTGTATGGAACTTGCCGGAATTTCCCTGAAAGGTAGGGAGGAAGAGTATGCCCTTCTTCCTCTTGCCCTCCACCTCGCTGCTGGAGACTGCATGGAATAGCCAGAGGTCCAGAAACAAAGTCCCCTGGGACCTAGAAGATTAGCGCACATTGCGGGCACCACACTTTGGAGAGTTGAAAGACACCTTAATCTTTAACTTCGGAGGGACTGGACCCACCCTGATCTATCCACCTCTAGGCAGCTTTTGTTTCAGAATGACATTCCTACCATATGGACACTACTACTTTTGTCCACTCTGTTAGTCATCTTTTAGCCTGATCCTTACAAACACCCACTCACTGCCTCCAGCCAATTCTGTCTCAGGGTGACCCAGTAGGACAGAGTAGAACTGCCCCTGCGGATTCTGAGACTGTAACTCTTTCCTGAAGTATACACCCTCATCTTCCTCCTAAAAAATACCTTATGATTTCAAACTGCTGACCTTGTAGTTAAGCAGTCTAATGTGTAACCCACTACACCTGTTCTTAGATAGGTGCTGTCAATTCCGTTCCAACCCAAAGCAAGCCTCTGAACAATTAAAGACAAATCTGCCTGTTCCTGTACCACTCTCTAAGCAACAGAATGCAACACTCTCTGGTCCTGTATTCCCCTCTGACCAACAGAATGCAACAATGCTTGATCTGGTACTACCTTTCCAGTTGTTCTTATTTTGAGCCCATGGCTGCAACCAAGACATGGCTCTATCTTATCGAGGGCCCTCCCTTTTTTACCGCTCTTCTGCTTTATCAAGCATGGTGTCTTTCTCCAGGGACTGGTCTCTCCTGACAACATGCCCTAAGCACATGAGACGGAGTCCCACCATCCTTGCCTTTAAGGCGTATTCTGGTTGTATGTTTTCCAAAACTGATGTTTGCTCTTTGGTCAGTCCAAAGAACAAACAGGGTTAGCAGTGATCTGACACGACACTCACACACCATACGACATACACCAGATTGAACTGGATATGTGCTAGTGAATGATTGGTCCAGCATTGGGTGGGTGTCATTTAGCTGTAGGAAAAAGACAGGGTTCATTGTTCTGAATGCTACCACGGATTGTAAACTTCAACTTTGACCACTTTGGCAGGCGTGGAATTGCAGATCCCTTTCGATGGCTCAAGAGGGTGTTTACAGGGGTCCTCTTTTCTGAAAAGTTGCAGTGGCACTGAGTGAATAAATGAATGGTTAAATGGTGGTGTTAAGCTGAGAGATTATTTTCTGTTTTAAAACCACCTTCAGAGCCATATGTTCCCCATTTGCATTGTGTATTCTGGGGCGCATGTTCTATCTGCATTCCAGTCCTCTGCTCTGCCTGCATCAAAGCGTCATCGGCAACACAGAAATGCCAGCACTGCAGTCGCACCCGCCTGCGCCTGCACGTACCAAAGAGCCATCCGCGTGTCATTTGGCCTACATTTGAATATTAATTTCAATATAACCATTGCCTCTAAATTCAGAAAATAAATCCAGCCTTCTGAAATTAAACAGATAAACAGTATTTAGGGCACACGAGTGTTTAAAACTTTTAGACCACCTATATCTCATTCCACTGGTTCATACTTACACATATGCTCACTCTCACACACACAATTGTGCGTGTGCAGTGGTCAAAGTTCAGATTGTGAATTTTGCGATGAATTTATGCCCTTCAGCCCAAGTGTCCAGCTGTAAAATGCCCAGTTCAGAAGAACTGATTATCCATTTCAGGAATGCAATGATAGAGGCCACTCTTTCAGATCCAAATGACAGAAAACCAAGATTAAATGGCTCTAAGCTAAAATGTGAATTTACTGGCTCACTTAACTCAGAAGTCCAAGCGGTTGTCTGACTTGGTGTAGGACTGGACTGAGCTGTCCCCAATTATTCCTCTCTGCTGCTCTGTTCTGCTTCTCTCTTCTAGCTTCACATGCAAACGGACTTATATTGCACAACATGGACCCGATTGGTTGACAGCCTTGATAGAATTGCATGCAATTAATCCAAAACAAGACTCACTGCCAACCAGTTGGTTTTGAAGGACTCATTTCCCAAATGGAAGCACCCCAAAATAAGAGCAAATAAAGAAGGTGCACTCATGAAAGAAAACATTGGCGTTTTCTGGCATGGGGGAAAAATCAACTCCTTATTCATCTAGAAGTGTTGTGTTTCTCCTTAGCAAGTCCAAATTCTTGTTGCTGTTGTCTGTTGTTGAGCAGGCCCCAACTCATGGTGATCTCGTGCACAACAGAATGAAATACTAGTCAATCCTAAGCTATCCACAGAATGGATTGCAGAGGGGATCCCTGTGATCCATAGGGCTTTCATGGCCTGAGTTTAGGGACAGATAATCAGCATCTCTTGTCTGTCCAGTCTAAAAGCTCTGCAGAAACCTGTGAACTTCACAGCAATACACACGAGCCTCCAATACCAGCTGTTCTTGGCATTCCTTGGCTGAGAATCAAGCACAGGAAGGGGAGACTGCTACCACTGAACGCTCAATAGTGCTTTATGTCCAGGCTACTACTTTGAAGACCACTAGTGAGTTGGGAATGTGTACTGGGATGTCTCAAACTTTAATGTGCACTGAGATCACCAGAGGCTTCCTTAAAATGCAGATCTCTAAGAGTGGGGCAGACCCATTGATGACCAGTTCCAAGTCAGGTGGCATGGCTGGTCTGCAGACCACACATTGGGCAGCAATGTGTGATCAACTCTTGACCACTCCTGCCAATCCGTTTGACCTCTAAGCACAGCTCTGTGTCTCTCTGTCTTCAGAACTGTTGTGGGAGCTTCACTATGGGACAGCTAAGCAGATAAAGCTGGGACTCCCCTGGATAAAGCTGTCTTCCCTGCTGCCATGCAGGGCTTGACGTGGCTAAGGTCCCTGCCTTTTTTAATCTCCTTGAGAAGCATTACTGACTGTGGGCACGCATCCCTCTCTGTGATTGGCACCTGTCGCAGCTGATAGACTGAGCAGAGCAATTAGGCCTTGTCACTGTTGGAGTGCCTTTCAGTTTGCATTCTCCAAATTATGGAGAGTTTAGAGAAACTGTATCACTTACAGCAGTACTTTCTGGACATGCAAAATTACTTGTTTGCATAATTTACAGCAAATTCATAAGTCTTACTCAGCACCTGGGTGTTTTTGCTCATTTAGCATGCAGGTGTATGAAAGATGTATAAGACCTTCCCTGGGACACTCTCCAGACATAATACTCATAGGCTGTATCCTGAACAAACAAGCATCACATCTGGGCTTTTTATCGGGGGCATGAGAGCATGAGCAGCCAGTGGAACAAGGCATTATTGGACTGAACTTGATACGTGTGTGCGCCTTCCTCCCTGCCTCCTCCTAGACACAGACCAATCTCCCTGCCCCTCGAAATTAACCCTCCTGCCACATCCCCATCTTCAGCTCCAAGAAAGGCCAAGGGGTGAAAGGAAAATCTAGCGGGGCTTAGAAAAATCACAGCATGCACTTTTCTCCATTTTTAACAGGTGAAATCGGGTGAAAATGAACATCAAGGATAGCCTGAGAGGAGAAGAGAATTCTGGGACAGTGTGTGCTGGAGCAGAGAGATGCAGCCCCACCCATTTGACCTGGGCAGTCATAGGCTGATTGTATGTGGAGGATTGCTTGCCAATTGTGCCTGGTGAAAGCGACCTCTTTCTCCACTCTTCTGCATTGGGCAGCCCTGCCAGGGAAGGAGCAAGATGAGAAGCCAAGTAGAAAACACACAGAATTTTGCGTAAACCTTGCTCGGTCTCTAGGGGTTCCCCCTCCTCTGCAGTCCTCCAGTTCCAGCACCTGTGGCCACCCTCTTGTAGATGTCTCTTCCAGAGCCATGCTCAGTACACCCTACCCACGACGGTGAAAATAGCAGTGTAGTCAGGTGTTTGATGGCAGGCACTTACTTGAGGTACAGGAATTTCTTGTGCAGAAATAAGCCATTCTTGGGGACTGAGAATTCATACCACACTTTGTATAAATCTGATGGGAAACTCCATCTGGGGAAATTTCTGCAACTTAAGATATGCAAATGTACTCTTTGATTGCCACGCCAACCCATGATCCAGTGCTCCTATACCACTTCGGATAAAATGAGAGGCTATAAAAACACCAGTAGATTAAAAAATGTACCCACCAATGTAAAATTAGTGCTCCTCAAATGCCTATTTTTCTACAGTTTTATTTCTCAGATGAATTGGTATAATTTTTGAGAGGTACATATTGTCAACCCATAACGAATATATAAGCCCATCAAAATCCTGATAGAAAAATGCCTCCGCTAATACACGGTGAACAAGGGATCAATTCTGCACTGGCCTCGGGGGATGCATCTGGTGACCTAATGGAATGTTTTTAATTCCAATTTCCCTGATTCTGTGAAATCAATTTTTCTATAAACTATAACAGCTACATGAGCGTTATGCAAAAACTAATCGCATTGGCATAATAGGCATGTTGCGTTACAGCATAATGGACATTCTGTTGTCCTTTTATTGAAACTAATAGACTGACATTAAGAGGAATCAACTATGGAAAATGATAACAGTTGTGGCTTTGATTTATTTTTCTAGACTTTTACAATTTGATAGGATAGCATATCGGCTCTCCATCTCCTTCAATGGGTGCTTGGGTTTGACCCTGTTAAAAATGACAAAGGAGTGGCAAAGTGGAAGCATTTTCCCACTCTCTTACCCTTGGCAGTGTCTCGAGAAATAGCCACGTTCTGACACCTTCGTCTGCGAGTTCATATGTCAGCTGCCACTGCTGGGAAGGTTTGACGAGGGAGAAGAGTTACGAGGATAAGGATCCCGCTTTGCAACGTTGACAAATGAGCCCATCTCAGGTCTTGGTTTCCAAAGTGCTCCTACCCAAGGAGAACCAGATGAAATTGAAGTTGGTCATGCCAACCCAGGATGACCTTCAATGAAATAGATCTCCCTGCTTACTGGGCAGGAAGACGAGAGCAGACTCATCAATCAGGAGGCTCACACCATCAGAGATCTGCCTTTGTAACTGGAACTTCATGGGCTTTGGGAGCTAACCCTTCATTGTTCAAGACTGTGGTTACGTAATGGGATAGTGAAGCCTCTCTGAAAACAGACTTCCTTCTTTGATGCAGACACAATTGCATCCGATAGTTAATCATTCGATTATGTATTTGTTTGACTCCCCTATTAAAAGTACTTGAAGTCAGAAATGGTGTCATCCTCTTAGCCTCATAGCCCCAAGGTTCTCAGTAAGTAGCAGGACGAGTTTGTCCAGTAACAAGCTTGTCACCCACCCTGACATAATATTTCCGATATACAGACACTCCATCCTGAAGTGTGTGCTAGATGGATGTGTGGATGAGAAAGCACGTGGCCGTGTTTGGGAAAGAGCACTGGGCTTAGAGTCCCGAGACACTGGCTGGAGTCTTAGTTGAGGTGCATATCTGCTACGGAACTTGGAAAAGAGACTCAACTGAAGCTCCACTGGAGAATGTAAATAAGCTGACTGGAATAAATAAATAAATAAGCTGACTGATAAGTAGGAAAAATACAGGTCAAGTATGTCATGCATGCTTTCTAACTTCTCGATAATTTTTTTTCTGTATTTAAGACAGTATTAGTTATCCAATAGTGCTTTCTGCAATTATGAAGATATTCACTATCTGTGTTGTATAATATGGCTGCCACTGACCACAGGAGGGTGACTGCTGAACATATCAGGATGGCGCTAGTACAAGTGACTTGAATTTCTAATTTTTACATTTAAATACCCACATGTTTCAAGTGGCTATTCTATTGGGCAGCACAGGTCTAAAAGCTCCATAACTTAAAGGAAACCCAAATGAGGGGATTCCATAATTACTGCAGCTGCTGCTATTGCTGTTAGGAGCTGTTGGGTCAGTTCTGTCTCATGACAGCCTGATATACAACCGCATGTAACAGCCCAGTCCTGTGCTCTTCTCATAACCAGGCTTGTTTTAGCCCACTGCTGCAGCCTCTGTGACAAACCATGTCCCTTTTTCATTGACCTTATACTTGAGCAAGTAGGATGTGCTTCCCAGGCAAGGGTCCCTCCTCATAATATGTCCAAAAGACTCTCCAGGGAAGCAAGCATTCTAGTGCTACTTCTATGATAGTCCATGGTATACTTTCAATGTTTTTCACCAATACCTCTAGAAGTCCAATGTGCTATCCATTGCACCACAGAACCACCTACCAATACCATAATTCAAATGCATAATTCTTCTGTGATCTTCCTGATTCAATGTCCAGCTTTCACATGCATGTGAGACAACTGAAAATACTATGGCTCTGGCTGGGCAAACCTTAGTCCTCAAGGTGACAAGTTGACTTCTTAACACCTTAAAGAGATCTTGTGCAACAGATTTGTCTAATGCACTGCACCATTTGATTTCCTGGCTGTTGTTTCCATGACTATTGATTGTGGATCCCCCAAAAATGAAATTCTTGGCAACTTCAATCTTTTCTCAGTTTATTCTGATGTGACCTATTGCTGTACTTGTGAGAATTTTTGTTTTGTATATGCTGAATTGTAATCCATACTGAAAACTCTAGCCAGTCTTTGATATTCATAAATAAATGCTTCAATTCTTCTTGGTTTTCAATAAAAAGGTTGTGTCATCTGAATATGAGAGGTTATTAATGAATCTTCCTCCAATCCTCATGTTATATGTTCTTCTTCAGATAGCCCAGCTTTGGGGATTATTTCTTCAACATACAGATTGAATAAGCATAGTGAAAGGATACAGCTCTGATGCACACCTTTCCATACCTTAAACTATGTAATATCCTCTTGTTTTGTTCTATGTACAGATTCTACATGAGTGCAAGGAAGTGTTCTGGAATTACCATTCTTCTCAATGCTTTTCATAGTTTGTTATGATCCACCAGTAGGAGGTCCTTGCATTGTTAATAAAACACGAACATATTTGTTGTATTCTCCACTTACAGCTAAGATCCATCTAATATCAGCAATGGTACCTCTTGTTTCCTGTTATCTTCTGAATTAAACTTGGATTTATAACAGTTCTTGATCCATGTATTGTTGAAACCATTTTTAAATATCTTCAGAAAGTTTCTACTTGTAGGTGATATCAAAGACATTGCTCAATAATTTGTGCATTGGGTTGGACCACCTTTTTCTTTCCAACAAATCACTTTCAGATGGTTGACTAGGTAGCTTTTAGTTGACCAGGTGGCACAGATGAGTGGGCACTTCCAACAACGCATGCATTTGTTGAAATAGCTCAAATGGTTGTTCAACAATTCCTGAGGTCTTGTTTGTCTCCAGTGTCTTCTGGAAAATTTGAACTTCTTCTTTCAATACTATTGGTTCTTGGTCTTATGCTACATAAATAGTACATTTTAATAAAGCTCCTGATAACTGTTCCAGGCTCTTCAGTATTAGGTATCAATGTATGTGATAATTGCATGGTTTCACATCAACTTGCTAATAAGTGTAGTTGGGGAGTCTTGTCTATCAATCAAGTCATAGACTGATGATTCCTCCTTATGGGTGTGGCCTGGGAACTTCCTCTCTCTCTCTCTCTCTCTCTCTCTCTCTCTCTCTTTCTCTCTCTCTCTCTCTCTCACTCTCCTTCACCTTTCTGTTGACAAGTCATGTGGAGCCATGAGACCTGACAGAACCCGGGAGATGCTTCCACTGCCATTGGATCCACAAGACTTTGCACCTAATGAATGACCTGTGTTCTTCCTGCACTTCGCATCATTGCATGTGCTCCATAAGTCTGCAGAGGAATTTATGAAATTATGGGCTAATATCAGATTTATGGGCTTGATCTGGATTGGGCTGAGGCGTTTTCTTAATATACAATTACTCTTTGATATAAGTGTATATATACACATATAAATATATATAATATGTGCATTTCACTGAATTTATTTCTCTAGTCAAACCAGCCTACCAATGAATATTGCATTGTTTTTATACATTGTCATTAGATTTTTAAATACACAGGCCAGATCTCATAATTATAACACATATTTTATATGAAATGCCTGTCCATGAAAGATAGACCCCACAGAATCCTCGCCAGGTTAAAAGAGTTATAATTTTAAAACACTATTTGGCTTCCATCAAAACTATGACATGGCCATAAGAGAAACATAACTCATCATTCTTTAGACTTTTTCTTCAATCTATTGAGCAATATTTTAAATACTTTTGAATGTCTACCTTTTTCAAGGCTCAGTGTGTGGGGATGTGTTCTTTGTAACTAAGATTTCAGACTGTGTGTTTGTCCCTGAGTAATGATTGACTATCCAATTGGGTGGGGTGGAGGAGGATCCATTCTCCTTGAATTCTAGAAAAATTAAAAAGAGGAATTATTTGTGGTGCTCTGCTAGGATAGGGGCATCATTTAAAAACTCAGATGACTTTTCTCTGTACCTGCTATTCTAATTTGCAGTCATGAGTCATTCACTCAAAATGCAATAGCTGATTGCCCTGGATCAGCTGATTCTGGGGGCATTTTGTGTGCATATTTATACCAGAGCCAACTGTCCCTAGAGGAATCAAGTGTGTGATGGTTACAAAAGCAAACCAAGGCTGACAGATGACCAAATATGCATTTTCAGTGTTTTAAATTCATCTTAAAACCATCTCTCTCTCCAAATGGAGCAGGTCCTTTTCTCGTTGTCATAGTGCACGGAAAGCCCAATGCCACTTGCCAGTGTGCTCCTACCATCACCCCTCCACGGACCTGCTCTCCCATCAGCATCACTCACGCTGGGTCCCTTGGACTTTAGCTTGTGAGATGTTTCCTTTATAGATGTTCAGAACTAGCCTCTCAGGGCATGTCTAGAGGAGAGATGTGCCCAGTTATTGTCCCCACTCCTTTGACTAGAAAACCAGCTGTGTGCCAAATCCAGAAAAATGAAAACAATGTTGGCTGTGTATAGGCAAATCCAGCTTCAGAACTGACAGTCTTTAGAAGCTACTGAGCTTGGCGGCTTGGGCCTTGCTGATGGAAAGCCACACTGGGAAGTATTACAGGGCTGCTTGGTACATACCAACGGTTAATTATTAGCCTTGTGGAGAGTGGCTCCTGAGATTATCTAGAGTTACAACATGATTAACTCTCTGCTCATCAATTCATTTTTTTTTATCGGAAATGCTGCTACAAATGTGGCATAAATTTCCTGGGCACAGCATTCAGTTCCACCTTATTATGCAGCAAAGCTTTCGGAGTTATGAGGGACTCTGGCTCATCTGAATTTAATTTGAGAGAGAGAAGATAGCTCTTTGACTTGCTACAAGTCTGGACCCATCTCTGATATCAAGCTCCATCCCAGGACAGGCTAGAAGTCTCTCTGAGAACAGGGACTCAGAGAATAATCCTGAATCTGGGTTATACATGCAGAGCCTCCGAATGTCCTGCCCTGGCCAACCACGTGTCTGCGGCAACCACGTGTCAGGGCAGCTGGCCTCTGCAACGTGGTGCACACATGGCTGGTCACCCTCAGAATCTGCCATTCAGAGCAGAGCATTGCTCCCAGCTTCTCGCATCTCACAATTCCCAGATCCAAGCCACTGGCCTTTCGTGGAAGAAGTCAGTGTTCAGAGAAATCCCTCTCCATGAGAGGAAATCAATAAGTGGATGGCTTCTTAATCGGAGCAGATGCATGGGACGTCCTCTGGGAAAGTCGCACCAGGATGGTTCTTCTTGAGGGTTTCTCAGCAAGAGGGGATGTCTCTGTTTGTTTGTTTGCTTTTCCGGAAGAGCTCAGTGTCCTCCTGGATCAAAAGCACAGGCTGCTCATTAACTTGTGATGACTACATATGTATAAAATCCATATCCACTTAAAGAGGTAGAAATTACCCTCGTGGTTTATTGCATCAGGCAGTAATATTCAGTCACATTGGTTCTTCTTAACGAGAGTCCCAACAACTCCACAATCAAAGACAGTCTTCCAGGACCGTGGGCATGATTTAGCCCTTCTCTTACCTACATCCACACCAAGAAAATTATGTGCAAACACAAATCAGATATTTGCTGGGGATTTATCTGCAGAATGTTGCTCGGAGAGGATTCCCACAGCATCAAAACGATTCTTGGGGGAAGATGGAAGATTCAAAGAGAAGCATGCTGTTTTTTTCAAGGACGAAGCAATATAAAAAATAAAGCATTGTGAGGAACCAGTTTCCTTCCCACTGTTCTCTCTTATCAAAAGCTTATTCCTTCCATGGGTGTCCAGCCTTTGTGTGAAAGAGCCCCTCGATGCAGCACTGCCATCGATTCTGCTTCTGGAGAATTTTCAAGTATGTTAAAGCTAATAAAATGTCCACTATCACCCAGCTTCCTTCCAAAAGTCTGTATAGAGGTGCATCGCTGTGTATGTCTGTACGTCAATGTGTGTGCAAGCATACATGGACAGGGCACAATCAATAGTTCACCTGATCCTGCTATGAGAGAATAACACTAAAGCTGAAGTATCTTAAATTGAGGCTGCTAATTTGCTTTTCTGTTATTTGAGAGGAGGATCTTTTAATAACAATCCCATTGTGCATTCATAAAAATAAACACTCAAGACGAGGTAAGTACAGAATTTAAAAATATATATTTGTTATTTTGTCATACTGGATCTTAAAACTTACTATAAAACTGCGATAAGTAAAAGTGTGGTGCGAGAGGCAGAATAAATGGCTGCCAGCAGTGGGGTAGAAGGAAAAACGGGATGTTGTCTAGGAAATATTGTTTTTATGTTCATGAGGAGGACTGCACATGATCCATGCAATTAGTTCCAATGAATGATACCTAAAAAAACATTGAATTGGCAAAAGTTGTGTTATGGCATCAGTTTAAAAGAGACAGAAAACCCTAATTTATGATATAAGAGAAAGAGTATGGCCTTTAGCCTCAGACAAATTCAAATGTGGAAATTCAGTCCTCCTCCTTTTTAATCATTAGTTCTTGAACAAGAGACCATTGTTGTGGAACATTGCTGCCTTGCCTGCTCCCACTCCCCAAAATGGCTTTCCCATACATAGAACACATGGAAATGATGAAAGTAAGTGAAAACAGTAGGGCTTAACATGTTATTTGTGTCAAAATCGCAGAATGACTTAAGATCTAATGAAGGTATTTATCTTGGAACCTGGCTGTGAGAGTTTGATCATCAAATAAGGACTTGCAGCAATCAAGGTTGGTGACTACGAGCAACAGAGATGTAGGCTGGGTAATTGGGGCAGGAGAGGGGTTCAGCAAAAGTTATTGAGTTGCTGTGCAGTCCCTGGATGGTGCCCATGGTTAACATACTATAGGCTAACCTATAGCCTAGCAATCTACTTACAAAAATTGCGCTATGGAAACCCCAAGCAAGCATAGTTCTCCTCTGTCAGTTGGGATGGACTCGAAGGCAGTTGGATGGGTTCACTGTGCTGCTTACTGAGTTGCTGAATTGCTCAGTTGCTGAGAAATGTGGAGAACCAGAAAAAAGGAAGTTTGCTCCACAGCAGCCAGAACCACAGAAACCCATGCCACCAAAGCACTTGTGACGTGATCTGGAACATCAGCTGGTACTTGCTGTAGGGGAGTGGGTACTGCTGGCACACCATGATGGTTTTTCTTCGGCCCATCTTCTTTGGGTCAATAACTGCAGATTTTAAGACTGAGTTTACTGTTTGTTTGAAGCTAGATCACCTGTCCCTGAACAAAGTGCACAGTGGCTACCTGAGACTGTGTACTCTTGTGAAGACTGCGGGTCTCGAACACTCACGGGGATGCTTCTTTCTTCTCTCTAGGGCTCACAGGAGTCAAAATGATTCGATGACAGAGAAAGAGAGCTGCATTACTTGTGGGTTACATTTTTCCTCTTTGCTTTGTTTTGTTCCTGTTTTTTTGTTTTAGTATCACTGCCCTCTGGTGGTCGAGGGAGCTACCCAGCCTTGCTCCTGGAGAGCCGCTGCTGGATTTGAACCACTAACCCCTGGGCCGCAGTCCGGCACTCAACCACTATGCCACCTGGGCTCAGCCCCATTTTCCCTCTGAATTCACTGATTTTCATACTTTTAGAAAAGATGCCTTGCCTGATCTTAAACATTAATCTGTTCATGATTGAGGTGGTCCTTGCTTTTCCTTTGGCTCGCTAAACAGAAATTATTCATTTCTGTTGAGAAAACATTTTGCGAGTTTTCAATGAAAATAACTGTAAATATGCATGTCATTATTGTTGCTATGGGAAAAAGCTCCATTTCTTATAGGTACTCTATCTATATTTTCAGTGTCAGGAGGACAAGAATTGCCAACGTGATGTTGTTGTTATCGGGTGTCATAGTCATTTTCCGCTCCTCCTGACCCTGGGTGACAGAGAAGAACTGACTCACATAGGCTTTTGGTCTTGGCAGAAGCAGGTTGCCATGCCTTTTCTCTAGTAGAGCTACTGCGAGCATTGGAACTGCTAGCCTTACAGTTGATATGCCCCTAAATTAAACCCAAGGAAGGATTTACTGTCTCTGAAAGGTCCTTCATGACTTCAAACCTAGAACTTAAAAAGGGCCACTTGTCTGCCCGCTGTGACTCATCTAGAATGATAAGGACCAAAAAGACAGCATTCTTTAGAACCAACTGTCATATTTTATTTGCTAATGCACGGCTAATTTCTAAACCAAGAGCATGTTTATAAGAAAGGCTAGAAAATGACTTAGTCCAATCCATTAGTAAGTCTGTTTTTGATTGAGATTTTTAAAATAACTTTGATAATGAGAACACCAGAGCTTTTGAGTCTCAAATCAAATGAAAGACTTCATTTTCTTTTGATTCTGAACTACATTGGGATAGATGCAGCCCAATCAAGAGATTACAAAGTTTCTTCCAACAAGCCAAACACTTGGAAGAATTCTTTAATGTTCACCAGAAAGAGGCATGCTGACCATATAGTCCTGTGACCAAATTTCTAATGGCCTCATTAAACTCATGTTTGTGATCAGGTCAAGGGTCAGAGGAGTTTTCTTATAAGGGGCCACATAGCAGATACGTTGGGCTCTGTAGGTCACAGAGCTCTGCCGTAACCACCCCAGAGACGAAGGGTCAGCCACGGAGGGTGGCAGAGGCCCAGCTCAACCTTGTTTCTGAGTCTGGGAATTTGAAATTCGTATCATGCTCACACACACACGGTATAGTGTTCTTCCTCTGACTTATTTTTTTAATGTAAAAATCAATCTTAGCTCATGGACCAAATAAAACTAATCATCAGGTCATATATTAGTCTAGGTTGACTAGAGAAAACAAATTCAATGACACTATTAATGCTCGTATATGAGTAAGAGAGAACTTTATAACAAGAAGTAGTTATGAATCAATAAAGCATCCCAGCCTATTTCAGATGCAGTCCATGAGTTCAACATTAGCCCATAAGTCTGTTCTGCCTTCCTCTTCATACTCACACAGCACATGCAAGGATGCCGAATGCAGGAAGACCACAGGTGGATGAGTGAAAAGTTGGTGGATCCAATGGCAGTGGGAGCATCTCCAGGGCTCTGGCTGCCATCAGCATGCCTCTATATGGCTTGTCATTGTCAACAGGAAGGGGAAGCAGGAAGAATGTGCCCTACCTCCAGGGATTATGAGAGGCTGTGACCTGATTGACAGGCTCAACTCCACCCCATTTATTCTATTTATCAAGTTGACATGAATTTGTATAAGTACCACAAGCCAGATTTAGCCAAAGGACCATCGTTGACACCTCTGCTGTGAGTCAATTGAGAAAGAATTTCTTGAGAAGTTTCCAAGTTTTGCCATATTGCCCATCATTCAACCCCAAATCTGATCAATTTGTATAATGTATTCACAAAAAGAAAAACCCAGTTGTATGTGGGTTGCTATTGGGTAAATCCCATCGTCCATGGTCATTGAGAAAAACTCAGTGTGTATCATCAGTGTGTATCATCAACAACTCAGGCTGTTGCTATGCTTAAAGGGAAAACCATCTCTACTTAATTGCCTCTATCTTTAGAAGAATTTGTCAGAACTTTGTAGCAGGATGGGTAAGGTGCCTCAATAGAGGGGAATTAGAGATCACAGAAGACAAGGGCTGGAAGAAGACTTCATTTCACTGCATAGCAGTCTGTACCATTCAGCTTTTGTACCATTTACAGAAACTTTTTGAAGTAATAAATTAATTTTTAAAATCTCTTCTGCATAGACTGAAAAACATGGTAAGGAATTCTGAAAATCAAACTAAGCTTAGCTAGCCATTGAGTGGATTCCTGACCCATGGAACTCCAAAAATTCACTGCCAGCAAGTCAATTCTGGTGCATAGGAACACTGACGAACAGGGCAGAATGGGCCTGCAGGTTTCTAAGATGCTAAAGCTTTCAGAGAATAGAAAATCTCATCTTCAGCTAGTGGTTTCAAACTGCTGACCTGGTGCTTAGCAATCCAAAGGACTATGCCATCAAGGACCCTGAAATGGTCATTTAAAATCCTCTAAATTAAGAGATGGGAGCCTGCATCACCAGTTCTCCATGGGTTCCGTTCTATATGAGGCTTCTGAGGGAAAGTACCGTGGACTGCCCAAAACAAACCCAAACCAATCTGCCAAGAAAGAAATGCAGTCAGAATATGCCTGAGAAGCGACTTTGTCTCACGTACTCTGAACATGTTATCAGGAGAGCCTCCCACTAAAAAAATAATAATAACAAAAAACAACAAACCCACTGCCATTGAGTACTTGCCAGCTTAGAGCGAGAGACCCTATGGACAAGGGAAAACTACCCCTGGGAGTTTCTAAAGCTGCAACTGGTTACAGGAGTATCAAGCCCTGTCTTCCTCCTGACCTTGCATTTAACAGCCCAATACATGAGCATTAGTCTAGTCTCTAGAAAAGGATATCATTATTTGGGATAGTTGAGGCATGGCAGAAAAAAGACCTTAAACCTTGTAGACGGACACAGGGGCTGAAAGAATGGGCTTTGGCATACCAGTCATAGCGAGGGAAGCCCCGGCCGACAGGTTTCAATCTGCTGTACCCACACCACTGCCCCGAACAACAGCAACTGATGGGAGGAGCTTGGAATAAGAGCCAAATAACCGAAGTGAAAGGACAAAAGAGGGTCTTTACAAATGCAGATGAGATATTGACCTTTTTCACTACTTCATCTTAAAAGATTTTTTAAAGGAAAGGTAATACGACAAAACCAGGCCATGCTCCCTAGGCCTGTCCTATTCAGAGCTTCACTTAAATATTTTCTGCCGATCTATAGCCCCTTCCTGTTATGAAGGCGGTTAGCTGTAATCAGGGGGGCATGGACACCCCTAAACGCAGATAAGCCTTGGTTAGAACTCTATTTTCTCTCTGTGTGTGTGATCCTGGCTGCTGAGATCATGACTGTCCTGGAGGTGCAGGTCTTTCTGCTAACAGGTCCAAAGGAAGTGAGAGGAACATTCTGGCTCGATTTCTTCCCCAAGAGATTTACTTGTTCTTCGGGTAGTCCTTCTTCACCAACACCAATTCAAATGCACCAATCCTTCGTCGGCATGTGACGTTCCACTGTCACATGCACACAAGAAGAAAGAAACATCTAGTGGTGAGGACGGCTCGTCGTTCAGCATAAAGACTTACAGAGACATGGTTCATTTTCATTCTTGAGACTCTCCAGGAACTGTGAAGAAGTACAGCTCGATGCTTATGCTTGTTTTCTGTTTTGCTTTTTTTTTTTTTAGGGCAAAAAAATCAGCAAATTTTTTTGAAAAACATTTTGGAAAAAATTTGGAAACATCTTGGAAAAAATTTTCCTTTATGTATTAATGTTCATCTTTCATAGTAGAGATACTTTTGCTTTTGTAGCCCAAATGAACACTTGTAAACATGTTTCTGCAGGAATAAAAATAAAGAGGAAAACACCCTGCTATTGCCTGCCTTTCAGTCGGGAATGCAGATAGGTCTCTGGCACTATTCTTTAGCCTTGCCCTTCAACCTACTGGATGAGAGAGAACCTCCAATTGCCTTATAATTACAAAAAATAATAATCTTATGCAAAGGCTAGGACTGTGAAAATGGGGGCTACTTATAGTGACATTTCTGAAGATGCTACTCTAAAATGATTACATTGGATACATACATGTTGTAATTATGTCAATTAACCAATACTTAACATTTAATTTACTTTTTAATGGCTAGGATTTTCACATATACAGCATTTATATAATATAAAAAGAATGCTGTCTGCCTGGAAGTGAGTCAATTCCTACTTACGGCAACCCAGCAGACCAGAATAGCCCTTTGTGTTTCTGAAACTGCACATCTTCCTGGGAGGAGAGAACCCCCTCCCCTGAGCAGCAGCTGGTGGTTTCGAATTACTGCCCTAAAAGTTATCAACCCAACATCCTGCCACTAGCTAGGGCTCTTATATCTTCCTATTGCACCTGAGACCCACAATTTCTGAAAGGTGAAGAGAAGAGGCCCCAAGTTGCTTCCTGCGAACTTAGAATCAGGATCACCCCTCACACTTGTAGATGCAGTCAGAGAGTGCAAATTAATCCTGGCCTCTGGCCACCCACTTCTCTTGCCATCACAGCCACCTACAAACTTGGCCCATATGCGGATGTTAAACACCACCGCTGACCCAAACTCTGCCCCAGTTCAATGTACTCCTCCACCCTGTCTTATCCTCTGCATACACACACACACACACACACACACACACACCAGTAGACAATCCTCCCCCCCACCCCCCCACCCCCGAGAGCCTAGGACTCCATACTTGTACAAGCTCTTCGGCAAGGAATTCTGGAAACTCGAACACAAAACTTTGAGCAGTCGTTCTCAACCTTGCTAATGCTACGAGCCTTGAATACAGTTCCTCATGTTGTGATGACCCACCGGCCATAAAATTATTTTCATTGTTACTTCATCACCGTCATTTTGCTTCTGCTATGAATTGGGCCAGCCCTGTGAAAGGGTTGTTGGACCCCCAAAGGGCTTGTGACGCACAGGTTGAGCTCTGGGTCTTGATGTAGAAGTGGGGACACGGGGTTCTATCTGGTATGGTCCTCTGAGGAAGCTTCAAAGCTTACTGCCAGTAGGTCTATTCATAGTGACCCCAAAGGACAGAGTAGTATTGTCCCTAGGTGTTTCAGAGGTTGTAAATATTTCCCAGAAGAGAGAAATTCATCTTTCTCCTCAGGAGCAGCTGGTGGGTTGGAAATGACCTTGTAGTTCCAATGACAGCCACCAGAATCCTTTGGGAGAAGCAAATCTCATTACTCCATGAGTCTCACAGATAGATCTGCCTGCTTTTAACGGAACTGCTGAAACCGGGAGAGGAAGCCAAGAAGCTCACAGTATGCCTGAGCTAGAAGAGAAAGGAAGAAACAGAGGAGAGAATGAAAGAAGAGGAGGGGAATAGTGAGGGAGAGAGGAAGAGTGTGAAATGCTCTTCCATGTTTTGTAGCAAATCCTCTAAGAGCAAACAGAAAACAAAACCAGGCGTCATGTCACAAGGACCCTGTCAACGTGTGCAGAGCACAGCTGCACTCCAGAGGAGTCAGTGGCTATGACCTTTCAGGAGCAGGTCACCAGCCTTACTTTTAAGGCATCTCTAGGTGAGTCATCGACCTTTTAGTTAGTCACCAAGCCCTCAACTGTTTGCACCACACAGGGACACTCATGATATCAACAGAGGATTGAAAAGCTAGCCAAAGAGGCTTGGGGATAGATAGGTCCAAAAGTAAATTGCCTTTTAAGTCTTATTTTACCTTAAATATTCTTGAGAGTTTTCCCCAATGTGTTTTCATATTTTCAAGCATTTGAAAGGATCTTTGCAGCTATATGAGTTAACTTTTTGGTTAAAATCTATCATTAAAGGCAATGGCCCCACCCTCCAGGCTGTGACCCTGGTCATTCTTCAGGCATGGTTCAATGTTGAGTCAAACAATAGGCAATAACACTAAAGGAAAAATAACACTAGGGAGAGGTGACTACTTAGAATAATCAGCCTTCACAGAGCAGCCTTGAGGAAAGTTCAGAAAGCCAGAAGGGTTCAGGAGGAAGAGGAAGAGAAACAGCAAATACAGGGAGGATGTGTGCAGAGTGGTGTTCCATTGGGGGGCTCACAACCGGTGAGTGAGACCAAATGTGTGTTGAACTGTGGCTGGAAACCTGGTCTGCTCTGTAAGCCTTCACTCAAATCACACTAAAAAGTTTAAAACTAATTCATTGAAAGTGATGATCCAGTAGTACACATTCAGTTTAGTCTTTGGTGCCAAGGGCTTCAGCTTCTACCGAGGGCTTCAGGTGAGCTGCCATGTGACAGGCATACCAGACCATCATCGAAAGTCAAGAGTGGGGCTGAGCCCCAGTGGCGTAGTGGTTGAATGCGGGACTGTGGCCCACTTGCTTGGCAGTCCAAATCCAGCAGCAGCTCTCCAAAAGCAAGGCTGGGCCTCCCACTCCCACCAGTGATACAAAAAAAAAGAAAGTCAAGCGTGTCCCAACTCTGCTTCCTGATTTGCAGTGTCATAAGATAACAGATTCTCTGATGGGAAAAAGAAAGGAAACTTAGCTGTGTCTGCAGTTATTTTATTTAAGTCCTCTGTGGCTGGTTTCAAGATGGGAACATAATCTCCACACACAAAACCATAATAGCAATCTATTGTAAACGGCTTAAGGAGGCCAGGGTGGCATAATGGTTACAAGTTGTGTTTCTAACTGCAAGGTCAGCAATTCGGAACTACCAGCAACTCCTCCCTTGGGAGAAAGATAGCGTTTTCTACCCCCATAACTAGCTACCGTATCAGAAACCCACAGGCGCAGTTCTATCCTGTCCTTGGGTCATTACTAGTCAGTATGGAGTCGATGGTGGTGAGTTTGAGCTATTCTGAGAGGTGCTCCTGCCTTACAGCAAACTGGTGGCCACTGAATTAATTGATTCTGATTCTATGCTCCCCCACCCCATCACCCAATGAATCCCTGTGTCAGAGCAAAAAATATGTTTCACAGGGGATTCAAGGCTGAGATAGTTTGGAAGCAGATTGCAAGGCTCATCAGACACCTCTGGGTGGATTCAAACCAGCAGCCTTTGCAGTTAGTAACCCAGAGCTTAACCCTTTGCTCCACTGAGCGAGTCCTAGCTTACAGTCATTGCTGCTGCTTGTTGGTGGTGTTGAGTCAATTCAGATCGTTGGCCACTGCATCTAACAGAAAACAGCCACACAGTATGCGTTCCACGACTGTGATCTCTATAGGAGCAGAGCCCCATTGTCAATCTCCTGTGGAGTCACCGACTGGTTTTGAAATGCTAACCTTTAGATGAGGCTGAATATTAATTGTTACATCGTGAGGGCTTATAATAGCACACTCAATAGAGGGACAGGGTTCAGGTTTGAGTCTGAAGTCTGAATAAGTTCCTTGACCAATGAAAACATTGGATTTCTGAGGGTGCAGACTAAGTTCCCCTGCTACATAACAAAGCATCCCAAACTTCAGTGGCTTAAAGTAACTCCCTTAGTTCACGCATCTGTGGGTCGGCTGTGCTCAGCGGGAGCGGCTCTGCTAATATTGGCTGGGCTCATTCATGAATCTGCATGTGGAGGGAGGCGAGCTGGTCTAAGTGGTGCTAGGCTGGACAGTCTGCTCTAACCTGGCTCGCCTCTACTGCTTCTCACATTCCATGGAAAGAGTGGGTGCTAGGCAGGCTCTTCTGGTGGCTATGACAGTCCCCACCCCCAAATAGAAGTAAGTCAAATATCCCAGAGAATTCAGCTAGAACTCCCCAAGTTCTCCCTTGGTTAAAGCGTCTCATGGACCAACATGAAACATCAAGGACATATTCTCTTCCTATAGAGCAGTGCTTCTCAACCTTCCTAATACCGTGACCCTTTAAAACAGTTCCTCATGTTTTAAACCATAAAGTTATGGTGACCCCCCAACCACAAAGTTATTGTCGTTGCTACTTCACAACTGCAATTTTGCTACTGTTATGAATCTTAATGCAAATATCTGATGTGCAGGATGTACTTTTATTATTACAAATTGGACATAATTAAAGCATAGTGATTAATCACAAAATAATTTGCAATTATATATTGTGAAATATTTATGTGGTTTCCAATAGTCTTAGGTGGCCCCTGTGAAAGGGTCGTTCAACACCCCCAAAGGAATCATGGCCCACCAGTTGAGAACTGCTGCTATAGAGAAACTGAGAGAAAGATGGGCCTTTGTACTCCCATAAAGACTCATCATGGCACTTCTGGCCTGTCTTATAGGGTAGCTTTGAGTTGGCATAAAATTGATGCCAGTGAGTTTTATTCTTTGGCTTAGTAGAGGAGCTTCTGGGCTACATAAGGAAATAAGGGAGGGTGTGGACCTGGGACCAATAATGCCAACTGAAACCCAATACTTAGTGAGCACCCTCCTGTGGAGGGCACTCTTTTAACTCCCAGAAATAAGACCAGTACTCATCACTGCTTTGGGAGTTCATTGCTAGGAGGGTAGAGAAGGACTTTAATATGCAATGCCATTTCTTTTCCTGGTCCATGGGGTTTATTTTCACTGAGGGATCTGTCTGTTGGTGATCAGGCATCATCTAACCTCAATCAGCAGTACTCAGCACTGGACTTTTGACAAGGTCAGTGCTTGGCAATAACTGAGTGAGGCCTTCCTTGTCTGTGTCTCTTTTAGGGGAATCTCTGCATCGCAGTCCATTCATGTACAGATGGGAAGGAGTGAAATGACAGAAATTCAGATCTCCCGATTAGCGGACAGACGATGTGGAGCTGCTATGCAGAGCAAATGAGAAGTGACAGTGGACCTGGATTTAAAAGAATTTGAATCACTAGGCGAGAAAGCCCACAGATGGCACATGCTGTTCAGCGTAGGAAAATGGGTCATTGCTCCCAGGCCAATTACTATACAGTGTAAAGCATGGGAGAGGGGCAGGGCAGGGCCTTCATGCTGGAAGGAAGAAGTGGGTGGGATTGTGGAGAGTCCAGTACCGTGGGGGCTCAGGTACTGTGTGTGTATGTGTGTGTGTTGGGGAAGGGGGTGGGCAGACAGATGAGGACGGGGAGGAGAAATGCACAATAGGATGGCTAGTCAAGCTCAAGGGTCAGTGCTCTACTCAATGGTAATCTTTCCTTGGCACCTCCCCACCCCCCAATTCAATGAGGCCCATCCCACTGCACAGTAATATCTCAGTAAGACTAGCCAGTGGTCGTGGAGTTGCTGCTGCTGCTGCTGCTGCCATGGTTCCTGCATTCTAGAATCTGTGCAGGATCTGAACCCACTGTACTGAGACAGCCTTGGGAGGCTATGATGGCTGCCACAAAGATACTAACTCACAGTTCCAGGTGGAGCTCTGCTACCTGGAAAAGCCTTTCTTAGCCTCTTCATCTATGAAATAGGCATGACCACGGTATGGAATTTAAACTCCCAGGCCTCAAGTTATAAAACTGAAGTATTCTCTGGGCAAAATGTTGAAAGACACAGGAAGCACCAAAAGAGGATGGAGGACTATGCACACGGTCACTGCACCAGAAGGTACAGTGGATGGACACCCATTTCAGGAGGTAGTATATGATCAAGAACCAATGGCACTGACAGAAGATGTCTCAGCTACACTGAAGCCAATGACACAAAACAAGGCTCCGGGAACTGAAGGAATACCCATCGAAACCTTTCAAAAAATGGATTTAACATTGTCAGCAGCCACAAACCAAGAAATTTGGAAGACTGTGTCCAGGCCAATAGACTAGAAGATATCTATGATTTGTGTCCATTCCCAAATAAAGTGATCCAATAGAACATTGAAGAAGGACATTACTATTGAATGGCAAATAGAATTTAGTTAAGGTTAATTTTTAAATATTTGCAAAAGTAAATTGACATGGAACTGCCAGACAGACTAGGCAGAAAGGCTGAATCATCTACTTCCCCCAAATCAGCCAATGAAGACACCATGGTCTGATTTGCAACTGCTCCTGGGGCTGGCTGCACAGGGCACTGTTCCTCTTATTGTGCGTGGTGTCGGTATGTGTTGAGGGTGACTCGGTGGCAGTGGGCTGCCCTTGTTCTAACTCTGCCTCTTCTGCTCTTGGATTGGTGACACACGAAGAGGAGGAGGAGAAGGGTTGGGGGAATCCTAATGATGTGACAGCATCTTCAAATATCCACAGGGCTGAAGGCAAAACCAACAGCACAAGGAACATAATTGTGAACTGCGCACAAATACTGTTTTGTTTAAATGGATAAATCATCTCTCTTTACAAAACAAATTCTAACCAACTGCCTCCCAGATCATAACATATGAGGTGCACTGGATCTTCACCTGGACGCACCTGCCCCCCTTAAAAATGAAGTGCCTCTGTGCCTCTGAGAATTATGCAAATGCAGGCAATATTTATACATCTGGGCGATACATCAATGATCAGAAGGTGTCTCCAGGCATAAGTTATAAGGCCTCTAAAAGCAATGACTCTTTTATGGGGCTTTAGATTGTGGTGATTTTCCGTAAATCCTGCCCGAGTCACACAATAGGCCAAGAGCAATTAACATTAATTAAACAATCCCCATAAAGGGTTTGCTGTGCTGACACATTGATAACCTCCAAATGCATTTAGACTGCTAACATCCTGGCAGAGCTTAGTCAGACTCATGACAGCCTCCCAGCAGGCTGCTCCCCACTGGCGGCTGGCTGCCCACAGCCTGTGTAACGCCCCTCAGCAATCCCTAGACCACCACCTCGCATTCTGTAATCACCCAGGACTCTTGTTGACATTAACTTCTCATTCTACGGGACTGGGCTGGAACCTAAGAGCCTGTATTTCTTACAGGCTCCCAAGTGATGCTAGGCTTCTCCTGAAGAGACCAGGATAAGGCATCCTCAGTGCTGCAGAAGGCCAAGGTCACAGGCCTTGGGGTAGAGACAGTGAGAGCAATCAACACTATCCAGCATGCCCTGCTCTTCCATACCCCATGAGAGCTCCAGATGATGAGAAAGAGTGCACATAAGACAATGTGCATTATGGCAGCAGGGGCAGTGATGGTGCAGAGGTACAATTCTTGCTGGAGAGCTTGGTTCAGCTCCTAGCCGATGCACCTCAGATATAGCCATGACCCCTGCCTGGCCCTGCAGCTTGAGCATTGCTATGATGATGACTTGCATGCAGCAGAGCTTCCAAGATGACTCAGCTTAATGAACTGGTCTCAGAGGAGCTGATGCACTAAAATGACAGACCAGGAAGAAAGGCCTGGTGATCTGTGTCTCAAAATGGAAGGGCAGTTAATGGAAGGCCTATGACTTAACTGCATTCGATTCTGTGGCCCAGGGATTGGCAGGAGCCGCGAGCCTAGCCAATGACAGCTAATCTACAAACAGCAATCTACAAACCTTGATGGTCACCTCTAGGCTCCCTGGTTGTGGAAGTCCAGGCTTCCAGTGGAAGGAGCAGCAATAAACCTGCTTCTAGGAAGGTGAACCCCATTTTGCCTGCTTCAGGTCCTCTGTAGTTTGGACCTGCTGCATAGAGTATTCACAAAGGAAAGACAAACCCAGCCATAATGAGGGGCTTTGGGGGACAGAGCTGCTCAGGGAGGGAAGGGCTGGGAACCTGAAAGCAGCTCTCTTGAATGGAGCTGAGAACTGTTGATAGTCACAATCGCATTTCTCTGTCTTTGCACCGTGGGGCACAAGAAAAGAACTGTATTTAAATCAGGGCCTCATGTGGATGGGACTAAGAAGTCCAGGTGGTTAGACCTGGATTTTGGCACAGTGGTTAAGAAGTCCTGGTGGCATCATGGTTAAGCGTTGGCCTGTGATCCGCAAGGTCAGTGGTTCAAAACTACCAGCCACTCCATGGGAGAAAGGTGTGACTCTCCACTCTCAGAAACCCCCAGAGGCAGGTCTAGCCTGTCCTATGTGAGTCAGCATTAACTTGAAGGCAGTGAGTTTTGAGAAGTGATGCAATGGGTTAAGCATTAGGCTACCAGCTGCAAAGGCGTTGGTCCTGCCCAAGCAGCTCCACCATAGGAGAAAACCAAGGCCTTGGAAGGCAGAGGAGAGTTCCCCTCCGTTCTAAAAGACCCCTCAGGGTCTGACCAGACTCCACAGCAGGGGGGCCAGAGGGCAGGAGAAGAGCAGGAAGAATGTGAGTAGTGGGTAGCAGGGGTGGACAAAGGTCAAGCAATACAAAATAGCCCATACCGCTTTGGCATGTGGTGTTGAGGAGACAGTCCACGTGGGACGGCCAGTGGGAGAAAAGAGCATGGCAGGGCTGGGGCGGGACATTGAAATGACATGAGGACAAGGCCAGTGAGGGGATGGGAAGTGTGTAGCAGCCCTATAAGACTGCAGGTCAATCAGTCATAGCATAGCTTCTGATGTTACAAGGATCAGCCGCAGCCAGCAGCCTTCACAGCTTGTGTTGCCTTTAGGCAGTTTCCACTGCAGCTCAGTGACGACATGATTGGAACTAACTGCGCACTGGGGGTTCCTGGGAAGGGCCTGTGGACTTCTCTTGAATCACCTGGTAGCCCTTTCCTGATCCAAAATAAATTCAGTCAGGAAACGATCTGGGAAGTAAAAGGACAAATGAAATCAGCAAAGAAGGCCTTCAGCGATGTGGGGAAAGGGTCCGGGATGCTGCACCTGCCCAGACGCCTGGGAGGCTGGAGCTGGCTGACAGACAGATATGCCCTTGAGCCTAACCTTTCCTTTCCCTTTCCCTGACACCCTTTCTCGCTGGTACAGTCAGTGCAGTGCAAGCCAAGCCAGTTCTTTAAAGAGCCAGAACCATTCGGCCACTGGGTACGGTGTTTAAAGAGCTGAGGGGCAGATGGTGGGGCAGGTGGGGCCTCCCCCAAGCCTCTGGTCTCAGCCTCCCATCCGAAGACTCAGATAACTAATCTCAGGAGAGAACTTGGAGCTGACTGAGTGCTAGGATAGCAAGGAGAAAACAGAGAGGTCTGGGAGCCTCCTCACGCATATCCAATGAAGTACAGGTGCCTTGTGAGACGAGACCAGTTATCTCATCAAATGATCCTTCTGGAAGCTATTCAACTCAAGAGACTCAAATATACATATAGCAGAAATTCACTTAAAAAGACGTGTATGGCACTCTTCTCTACTTTTATGCATTCTCTCTACTTTTATACCTGATTCAGTTATATAATTAAAAAGCAAACTGACTCATAGCGACCCTGTAGGATGGCAGAACTTCCCTTGTGAGTTTCGGAGACGATAAGGATAAGTGCTTACGGAAAGACAAAGCCCCATCTTTCTGCAGGAGAGCTGCTGGTCGTTTTGAACTTCTGATCTCGTGGTTAGCAGCCTAACGTATAGCGACCATGGCCCCAGGGCTCCTACAGTAGTAGATGCTCAATAAATGGTTACTTGAACCACCTCCACTGCTCGTGAGTCATTAGCAACTCACCATGACCCTAGGACGAAGGAGAGGTGATGCTCCATATGGATTCTCAGGTTGAAGATCTTCTGGAAGGCTCATCTTTCTGCCTTGGAGAGGCTGGTCAGTTCAGTCTGCTAAGTTTGCCAAAACAAAGAGAGCGTGTATGAAGAGGACAGAGGTTGTTGTTGTCATTGCTGTTAGGCGCCACTGAGCCATCTCTAACTCCTGGGGACTGCGTGCTCAATAGATGAGAGCACTGAGCCATCCTCACTCTTACTCCCATGCTGGAGTCACTGTGGAGCCCACTCTCTGTCGGTTCCGCTCTGTGAGGGCCTTCCTCTCTCCCGCTGCCCTCTGCTTCAGCAGCCATGATGTCAGTCCTTCTCCACAGACTGGTCCTCTCCTGACAACATGTCCAAAGGATGTAAGATTTAAAAAAAAAAAAAAGGCTCAGCATCCTTGCCTTTAAGCAACACTCTGGATGTACTTCTTCCAAGACAGATTTGTAATCCCTGACATTAACGGGGGATTTCCTATCTACTCTGCAGGCAGGAGGTAACCATGGATATGGCCAATGCCTGGCCTCAAAGCTCTAACAATCTATTGAAGAAGACTCCATATGAGTAACTTAGTTGACTATTTTTCCCTTGGCTGCAAAAGAAAGATTAAACTACATTGATGTCCAGCCTCCCTGAGATAGACCTACCATCGGTATTGCATAATCCTCCCCCAGGTGATTCTAATATGTAACCAGGGTCAAGATCCACTAAGCTATTAATCACAGGCGAGGGAATAATTAATTCTGCCTGGGGAGGAGACTTCACAAAAGCCATGACATTTGAGCCGGGCCAGGGAGAATGAGCAGTATTTTGCCAAGATGGAGCAAAGGGATGAGTATCATCAAAGAAAGGAAGAAAAAGAGGGTGGAACAAAGTGGAAGAAGTAATTGGAGATGGAGGAAAAAAAATACAAGGATTAGGCCACGATTCTGACCTGCTGCAAATGCCAAGGCTAAATAATGCAGCCTATTAAAACTGTTCAAATGTGAGAATGACATATTTCTACATTTTAGAGAGGTCAATCTGAATGCTGTGTAGAAGGAAGAAGGAAAGACAGTCTAACCAGGACATCGTTGCAAAGGCTTATGGAAGAGATGTGACTCTGGACTAGAGAAAATAAATGGGTTCAATTGGTTTCTTTGAATGAGCAAGAATCAACCTGATTTGGCGAGTCGGCTTAGAAAATGTGGTGGGGTGGGGGTGGGTGAAACAACCTAACTCAAAGTTCACTGTTAGGATTGGGACACAGGGCTCAGATTTTACAGAGGACCCAACACATTCCGTCTGCATATTTAAATTCGAGACAGCACAAGGCATTCACTTGGAGCTGTCCAATGAGTTGATCAATTTCTAGCCCTCAATAAAGAGGTTATGTTGTTTATTAGCATGATAGGAATAATCAAATTTTAAATGCTAATAAAATTCATATGATGGGTAAGATGATCCAGACAGCATATGAAGCAGACTAAAAATCTAAATCTAAAGTAACATAACTGTTTAGGAACAAATTAGGCTGGCAAGATTTGATCTCACATATTTTGGACAAGATATCAAGTCACCAGTCCAAAAGGACATCATGCTTGGTAGAGAGTTGTTGCAAAAGAGAATTCAAGCAACCATTGCGTTTATAAGGTACATTGGTGAGCTAGAAGAAGTATTTCTCACCACCACCCTCCAGCCCTGCCTCCCCCTTTGTGAACCCTCCACACACACACAAATAGAGTCCAACTCATGTCGGACTCCAACTTCAAACATGAGCCCTTGTGTTTCGTAGTAGAAGTGTTTATGAGGCCTGTGATCACCACCCCTTTACACTGAGACATCGCTGGGTGGATTTGAACTGTTAACCTTTAGGTTAGGAGCTGTGTGTTTAACCATTTACATTACCCAGGAACTCCTAAAAGAATCCAGGGACGTGTATTCTTTTAGTTTGACATAGGATCCTTGAGTGGGGAAGTGGGAGCACTTCTGTTCTTTCGAGCTATAGGCAAAGTACTCAGAAACATGAGCCGACCAACCCCCTTCCCTTCCCCAACAAGTGTAAATTCTAAACTGAGAATGTAGTGCAATCCTGGTAGTCCAGCAACTTTTTTGTTCTTTTAGAAAAAGGAAACTTTATGTGGAAATTTGATTTTTGACAAGTCTCCAGAATCTCCCAGGATTTCTTTATTTCCTTAGAAAGAAATTACCCAGTTATGAACAACAACCTTTTTTCTGCTAAAAGTCTAAATAATTTTAAATCAAAAGAAGTCAGACCCTTGGCTGACTGAGAATTGATATGCAGCATCTAATTCTCTTGTCAGGTCATTCCAGGGACTCTTTGATCAGCAGTGACCAGGCTCTCTTGGTCTAAAAATAGCCTCATTCTCTTAAGGCCTGACTCTCCAATTCATTTGGAAATTGTCCCTTCACAAGGAAAATCTCTCTCTCTCTCTCTCTCTCTCTCTCTCTCTCTCTCTCTTTCCCCCCAAAACAAGTTTTGTCTTTTTTTTTAATAAAATATGCTTTGTAATTTGTCACTTCTTTCAAAGAAAGTCCAGAATATTGATAGAACTCAACTGTTATTGGCTGCTGTCAGGCTGACGCCGACTCATGGTGCCCATGAGCAGAGTAGACCTGCTCTACTGGGTTTTCAGTGACTGTGACCTGACAATAATTTTCAGGGTCTCCATTTCCTCATTGGGTTGACCTCCAAGCTTTTCAGGGTTCTTGGCTACCTCCAACAGGCTTATTGATGTTGGGTGCCATCAAACTGATTCTGACTCAGAGTGACTCAGTGACAGAGTGGAACTGTGCCATAGAGTCCTCTTGGCTTTCATCTTTATGGCAGCAGATCATCTGGTCTTTCTCCTGTGGTCAAACCGTCAACCTTTCAGGTTAGTAGCTGAGCATTTAACCATTTGCACCACCAAAGATCCTTCCCACAGTTGAAGAGGCATTAATGAAATGCTGGAACAATGATCCAATTTACCTATCGTGACAGTTCACTGCATGAATGACCCACAATGAAAGATTCTTCCTAAGATGCACATCTCCTGGCACTCCTCTGGTGGACTCCTCTCCCACTGAACCTGGACTAGGTCTGTGACTTACTTTAACCCAGAGAAAGTGACAGAAGTGATGCTGAGCCTCTTACAGGACGAAACCTAACAACGGCCTGATAGCTTCTATGTTTGCATTCTTGAGCACCCTTGGTTGCTATGTAAGCTATCCAAAGAGCCCATTTGAGAAAATGAGGTCCTGAGACCAAAATAAGAGAGAAAGAAAGAGATGCCCAGACATGCCAGCCTTCCCGCGGAGCCCAACCCACAGCTGTCCCACTAGCTAAATGCAGGCACATACGTGATGATTGGAAAGACCACTCGGTTGAGCTCAGCCCTAATTATAGACTAGTAAGTGTCTTATGTACCTAGTGCTTGGGCAACAGAAATACCATAAGTGGAGGGTTTTAATGAACAAATGTATTCTCCCAAAGGAGAATAGTTTATGAGGCCAGAAGTCCAAATTTAGGAAAGTAGCTTAGAAGAAGGTGCCCTGGTGGCATAGTGATTACCCCATGGGCGAGCCTCATGGTCAGCAGTTTGACATCACCACCCCCAGGAGAAAGATGAGGCTTTCGACTCCACAAAGAGTTACAACCTCAGAACCCACAGGGGCATTTCTACCCCGTTGTCTTACAGAGTTACTGTGAGTCAGTCTGCTTTAGGGCAGTGAGAGCTTAAAAGGCTCTCTGTTGGATGAAAGTCCAACAATTTAGGATGAAAGTCCTTGTCTTCTTTCGGCATCTGTGGGTCTGGCATTCCTTGGAGAGCTACCTGTGCCCTGTCATCCATCTTACACCACGTCTAGGAGGTTCTTGGCACAGTCCAAAGGACATGCTCTTTCCCAGGTTCATCTTTCTTGATAGAAGTAGGTTTCTCCCTCCACTCATTTGTTTACTCTTTTTTCTATCTAAAAAGAGACTGACTCAAGGTAGAACATAGTCCAGTAGAAGGTATGTCACCTCATGAACATCATAGAGGCTAGGGTCTACAGCACATAAGATTACAAAATGGAAGATAATAGCACAATCCTAAGAATCATGGTGTAGCCAACTTGCCATATATTTTGAGTGGGGGTTGAGGAGCTTGATTCAATCTATAACAATAAACAAATGACAGGTTGTTTTTTTAGACCGTTTTTGGTGTTAATTGGTTTGGGGTCACCTTGGCTGTCAGTATTCTCTGTAGTTTGGCAGTTAAGATTTCCCCATCATGTAATCTAATGTAATGTAATTCACTCCATGAACAGATCTGCTGTGAACAGCAAATGGGAAGATTAGGGTGGAGTGCAAGAGGTCACAGCCTTAATAATGTTTCCTCATGATGTGGTCTCCATCATCTATAAATTTACTTTAGATATGTTGCAGCTAGGTCGTTTTTTGCTAGTCTGTAGACTGAATCTGGATCACCTACCTCTGGTTCTTTCGGGTTGAGCCAATGGTCTCTCATATTGCCTGCAGACCCTTAGAGCCATCAAATCTTCCTGTTTGACATGCTCACATGGGATAAACATACCTCCATATCCCTCAGCTTCATCTTCCTGCTTCTTTCCTTCTCAGTACCAACAGGTATTCAAGTCAGGAAAAATCTTCACCTTAACTTCTGACACATGCACTTGAACCGAACTGGGCTTATTTACTTCTACAACTATATGAACCATTTTTCCCATATAAATTTCTTTCTTTATATATAGTCATCACTGGTTTTGCTTCTCTAGAGAACCTGTCCCAACACAAGTGGTTTCTTAAACAGTAATAGTCAAGAAAAAAAAAAGATTCCAACTATTACCTATAAAAGAAAACTTGTCTTGGGTTACTTGATATATCACTCATTGGAATTTTTTTCTTCTGAGAGTTCCTAATTGCCCCCAACCTATAGCTCATCTTTCAGTTTGCCATACTGGCTTCCATGTTGCTGTGATGTTCAAAGATATAACTATTATTCAAATTCACTCACCAGCCATTAAAACCAGCGGTGAAGAAATCTACCAGCTTCTTCATTTTCTTCAAATTGGATTGATAAAATATGCAATCAAGATGCATTGATAATTACTGGTGATTGGAATGTAAAAGTTGGAAATAAAGAGGAATAATCAGTAGCTAGATGATATACCCTTGATAATGAAATAAAGCTGGAGATTACATAATCAAATTTTGCAAAAATTATAACTTCATCATTGCAAATGTCTTCTTCTACAACATAAACATCGTCTTTCCATGTAGCTCTCACCAGACAATACATGAGAATCAAACTGATTACATTTGTAGGATGAATTAATGGAGAATCTCAATATCAACAGCTAAACCATCAATTGCTTGAATGTAACTTCAGGTTGAAGTTGAAGAAAATTAAAACAAGTCTAGAAAAACCAAACTACAACCTTGAGGAAAGCACAACTGAACCCAGAGACCGTCAAGAACAGACGTGAGGCACTGAATACTCATCCTCAAAGACCACATTAGTTATGGGATGATGTCGTACTTGAAGAAAGCAATCTATTGAGTGATGAAAGAAGGATCAAAAGAAAATGGAAGGAATACACTGTGACGATGCCAAAAAGAAATGGTTGGCATTCAGCCACTTTAAGAGGTAGCCTATGATCTTAAAGAAACAAGTCTAATCTGAAAGCATTAGCAAAAAACAATATTCCAGGATTGATAGAATACTAATTGAAATGTTTCAATAAATTGATGCAGCTCTGGAATCAATCACCATTCTATGCCAAGAAATTTGGGAGACAGTAGCCTGCCAATTGGCTGGACGAGATCCATATTTGTTCCCATTCCAAAAAAAGGTGACTCAACAAAAGATGGGACTTGTCAAACAATGCCATTAATATCAACTGCAAGTAAACTTTTGATGAAAACAGATAAAAATTATTGAAACAATACATCAATAAGGGCTACAAGAAATTCTGAAGAGGACATAAATCAAGTGATATCATTGCTGACTTTACTGGCTGAAAGCAAGAAATATCAGCAATATGTCTAATTATGTATTCTTGACTATGAAAAGGCATTGAACTATGGGTATTATAACAAACTATAAAACAGTTGTGCAGGGGATCCCAGCACGTTTCATTGTGCTCATGTAGGACCTGTATGTAGACCCAGAGAGGGGTGTTGAAACAGAACAAGGGAATAATTCTATGGTTTAAAATCAGGAAAATCTGTCCTATTTTTTCACCATGCTTAGTTAATATACATGACCAGCAAATAACCAGAAAAGATGAAGTATATGAAAAATACAACAGGATTAGAGGAAGGTTCACTAACACCTGCAATATACAGATGGCACAACCTTGTCTTCTGGAAGAAAGAAAGCTTGAAACACTTGTTGATGAAGATAAAATATTTCTGTGTGGAAACATCCAAATCCTCACAACAGGACCAGCAGACAACATAATGATAAAAAGAGAAAAGGATAGAGTCAACAATCTCAACTTTCTCAGATCCACAATCAATGCTTATGAAAGTAGTTGTCAAGAAACCAAAGGACATGCTGCATTTGCCAAATCTGCCACAAAAAAACTCCTTAAAATATTGAAGAGCAAAGATCATTAGGATTAAGTTGTGTCTGTCCCAAGCCATGGAAATTTCAATTGCCCCGTATGCATGTGAAAGTTGAGCAATGACTAAGGAAGACTGAAGAATTAATACATTTGAATTACGAGTCTGGAAAAATACAGAAACTATCATGGCTTTTCACAGCAAACAAATTTGTCTTGGGGAAAATACAGACAGAATGCTCCTTTAAAGCATGGGCAGAAAAAAAATAAAAAAATAAAGCATGGGCAGAAAGACTTTGTTTAATGTACTTTAAGCATATTACCAAGAAAAATACACACCACCACCCCCGGACCATCGCCTCCAAACACACCGCCATGTGACCAATTCCAGTTCAAGGAGACCTTATATAAGGCATTTTAGACAATATATTTTTGTAAAAATACTTAACTTCAGACAATATGTCTTTATCGGGAACAGCCTCATCTTTTTCCTTCAGTGTGGCTGGTGGGTTCGAACCACAGACCTTGCAGTTAGCAGCCCAACATCTAAGCCACAGTGCCAGGAGGGCTCCTTCAAGAGAGATTATTCCCAGGAAAAGGACATAGTTCTTTGTAAAGGGTCAGCAAAAATGAAGAAGCTCCTCAGTGAGATGGATTAACACAGTGCTGCGACGATGGGCTCAGACATAGCAATAGCTGTGAGACTGGTGCAGGATCGGCTGTGTTTTGTTCTGTTGTACACAGGACTGCTATGAGGGCACCTAACGACAAACACATAACTTGTCAGGAGAACTGGGCACCCGATCTTGTGGTCAGCATGACCCTCATAGGTGACTTAGAAGGATGAGTTTGGGAAGAACTATCTTACCATACTGTGCCACTAAAAATAATGACTGCTACTTTTAAGTTCTCCTTATTAATCTTAAGGTATAAGTTCATAATGCAAGTATATTGTTTCCATTATCCAGAAGTGGCAATTAAAGGCCTCGACTACATAATATGTCCTGATGAAGGAGTCCAGAACCTGGTGGTGTATTGGTTATGCATTGGGCTGCCAAATGCAAGGCCAATAGTTGGAAATCACCAACCATTCCAGAAGAGGGTTTTCTAATATCATGAAGAGTTCCAGTTTTGGAAACCCATAGGGCCAGTTCTACCTGTCCTATCAGGTTGCTGAGTCAGTTTTAACTGAGTGACAGTGAGTTTTGAGTTTTATTACTGGGTGGTGGGTTACATGTTGGGCTGCTGTTCAAATCCCCCAGCATCTCCAAGGTAGAAAAAGGAGGTTATCTGCTCCCATAATGAAGCACAGCCATAGGAAGGCTATACAGAGCCACTATATGTTGGAATCAATGGAATGGCAGTAGTTTGGGGTATTAAATGATGGGACTTGCATTCAAACCAGTTTTATATGAATTCAAAGCTCGAACTATCTTCCTAAACTGTCTCAAAAGTCTTGACTAGCTTTACTTACAAACGTTTGCCAACCCTACAAATCATCTGGCAGCTCTTCTCTGTTAATTTCTGGAATGAGTGCTTTTAACCTTCTCAATAAACTTTTTTTTCTGATTATAAAAGATATAGCTCTTCATTGGCCATTTGAAATATAAAGAAATTTAAAATCACTCATACAAGCACTCAGAGATAATACTCATTAATATATTGATGCATGTTCTTCTACTCTTTGCTCCATACATACATTAAAAATATGGTTCTAGAGTTGAGATTAAATTATCACTGGCCATCCACTTTTTAAACCCTCAAATACATAATGAATATTTTGCCCTGTCATTAAATATTCTCTTAAGATGTAAACTTTAGTGGCTAACTTTTAGTTTCCTAGTTTAAAAATACCATAGCAATTCATGAATTTTTCATTATGATCATGTGAGTTATCTTCAATATTTTGGTAGTCTGATCAATATCCTCATATCTTCTTTTCCACAATTCTTTGTGAGCATCTCTAACCTAAAAGCAAACTCACTGCTATCCAGTCGTTTCCAACTCCAAGTGAACTGGTAGGACAGGGTAGAACTACCCCAAGGATTTCCAAGACTAATTTTTACAGGAGTAGAAAGCCTCAGCTTTCTTCCAAGGAGCAACTGGTGGTTTTGAACTGTTTAACTTGAGGCTAGCAGTCCAATGTGTAACCATTTCCCCATCAGGGGTCTGTGAACATCCCAATACCTTAAAATAAATGCCGAACTATAGAACCACTGACTCAAAGGATGTGCACATCCTAAAGACTCTTAGTACACAGTTGTCAAATTTCCCTCCAAAAGTTTGGCACTTATTTCCACTTGTTCCAGAGTGCTTTGTTTGTTAAGGCAAAATTACTTATTGATAGAGCCTGACTAAAACCCAGGGTCCTTCCCGTACTAAGGAAGAGCAATACTTAGTTTCTTATTTGTATCTATTAGTGCTGGTAAATAGACTTCCAAGACTTAACATCTTTATTCTGAAAGAGTAGCTCCACTTCCCTAAGTAGCTTGTCAATCTAATAGTTGGGTTGTTTCTCAGTCATGCAGATGTATGGCACCTGATACCCTACATTATGTCAATGGCAGGCTTCTGGGCATCTGTTTTAATGAAGGCATGGTCCATGAGATCTGGTTCTAAAAGAACTAGATAGAAGCATAGAAGCAGAGGTACAGAAGGCAAATGGACTAGATCATTTCCCCACCTGTTTAGGCAAATAATTACCTTACTTACCTGGTTCAGTCTACTGTCACCCAAATACGTTCATGCTCCGAATGTTAGCCACACTACCAATCACCTACACACACACAAACACACACAAACACACCATTTGTTTTGTGGCCTAAATTCTGAGTAGCAGCACCTTACAAATAGATGAACTAGAAGGACTACCACCTTAAATCATTAGCATCATTAACAATTTAGTGCAAACAAGCTTACCACAAGTAGGATGGGCCCAAAGAAATGAGGTCAGATAACAGGGGAGGGAGGGGGGTGTAAAGAAGGGCCCTGGATGTATCTGCTGACAAAGGGGCTACAGAAGCATGTTTTTGAGGCCGTGGAGGTGATAGTTTCCAAGAGAAGGGTTTAATGGGATTCAAGCAATTGCTTGGACTTGCTGGATTGAAATTGAACCCCTAGTCCTTGCTGATCTATTAACTAGCCAGTGTTGGAGCAGAAGCAGCACTGGGAGTGTAGTGTTTATGCATTTGGCTACTAACCACAAGGTTATCAGCAGTTCAAAACCACCAGCCACCCAAGAGGAAGATAGGACTTTCCATTCCTGTAAAAGTTACAGTCTGGGAAACTCACAGGGGCAGTTAGACCCTGCCCTACAGGGTTGCTGTGTCACTGGTGGTGAATTGGGTTGGGTTGGGCATATCACTGGGAACCCAGAGTGGATTTCCTTAAGCTTAGAGAAGGAAGTAGCAGGGGACCTCGTGGCACAACGGTAGCACGTCTGACTCCAGAGAAGGAAATAGCTTCCTAACTGACACATTATCATCAGTCTGATTATGGTGTTCTCTTCATGCCTGTCACTGGATGATGGTAATTTTTCCTTCTGTCATGGGTTTTCATCAGTGTTGAAGGCCCGAGTTATTGATAGCTTAGGAGAGCTGTAACTGCTGTTAAGATTGGCTTCTCACCATCACGGAATCATAACACAAGCGGAGAACAAGAGGCTCTCACAAGCCTCCTCCCACCAATTAAGAATGAAGCAACTTTCCAAACAGCAGCCTCCTTTCTCAGGCTCCCAGAAAAAAAGGAGGTGGCAGGGCATTCCACTTCTCCCTTTCCTGTCCCCCAAGCTCAAAGCAAGAAACAGTGGTGCTGGCAGAGGCGGCTCCAGAAGCCGGGATTGCAATTTAGCTAATGGTATTACAGGAAGCTCGAAATCATTCCTTTGGCAAGTACTGTGGTACTTAAACAGCACCAAGGCCTTGTTGAGTTCTCCTGACCTTGTCTTCCCACCCAGCAGACACGCAGAGTCCAATGGCCCAGTGCTGGCTGACTTGTGTTAACTGTCTACTTGGTAGTGAACAACTTCAGATCTTCCATGATAGCTGAGAGTCTGCTTCCAGAGATGGCTGGTGTCTGTTTCTCTCCCCGTCCCACATCACCTCATACAGAATTAAAGGTTCTCTCCAAATTTACAATCTCAGACAAGAGGACAGAGGACATCATCAACAAAGTAAGCACAGGCTGATTTGTGCTTCTTTATATGTCTGTAGCAAACAATTTCACATGTAGTGAACAGTACCAACCTCCAGATAAACCAGTTGCCATGAGTCGATTCTGACTCCTGGGAGAGGCCCGGGTTTCAGGACGGCAGCACACTCCTTTATGGCTGTGCTCATTCAGAATCAGATTGTCATCACTTTCTTCTGAGGCAATTCTGAGTGGGTTAGAAACACCAGTCTTTCAGTAAGTCATCTCATTGCCATGGAGCCAATTCAGACTCATGGTAACCCTATAGGGAAGGCAGAACTGCCCTATGGGTGTCTGAGATGGTGATTCTTTACAGGATTAGAAAGCCTTATCTTTCTCTCAAGGAATGGCTGGTGGTTTTGAACTGTAAACGTTATGATTAGCAGCTCAATGCATAAACATGCTGCCACCAGCGCCCCTTGTACAGTGCTGTCATTTAGGGTTTTCTAAGCTGTAGCCTCTATGAGAGCAAATTGCCAGGATTCTCTCCATGGTGCCAGTTACTAGTTGTTTGTTCGACGAGCACTAAAATGCTTAACTGTTTGAGCCAATCAGGGACTCCAAACTTCAACACACTAGATATTTCTCCACTTGGCCTTTAAGGTGTGTCTACTTCTTCCATTTGTAATCTTTTTCCTTATCTAGTTCCATGATGTTAGGGGAACCCATCACCAGGACAAATTAGTAAGGACTCTCACTCTGGCTTGCCTGCTACTAAGTCCCAATCCAAACTCACTGCCATCATTTCCGATTCATAACAACCAATAGGGCAGAGTAGAACTGTTCCATATAGCTGGCCACCTCTTTCTCTGAAAAAATGGCAGCAGGATTCAAACCAATGACCTTTCAGTTAGCATGCAAGTACTTAGCCACTGAACCACCAGGATGTCTACAGAGGTGGATTACTCAATAAGCAGTGTAAACATGGTCTTACTTCTTCTTATGCACTACCCTGTGCTGGGAAAGCTGTTCCGCTATTCACTACAGGTTAGCAAATGCAGATGAGAGAATAAGTACAGCTAGCCCCTGTTTACCTTGCTGGTTAAGCAATTTGACAATGGCTTGCTGGATTAGGCTGGGTTGACTAGAGAAACAACTCCAGTGACACTGATCTGGATAAGGAAGAATTTTATATCAAGAACTAATTACATATCAAAAAGGCAGCTCAGCCCAGTCCAACGCAAGGTCATAAGTTCCATGCTAGTCGATAAGTCCCTCCTCAGACTCATGAAGCCACCATGTCAGTGCTGCAGACGCAGAATGGCAAAGCCTGAGGCAGGGAGATCACAGGCCAGTGCGTGCAGAGATTGGTGGGAACATGGAGGACACTGGCAGCTCTCAGGGTTGGGGCCACCCCTCACACCAGGTAGATGGTGGAGGTGCAGAGAAAGAAGGAGAGAAACCACTTGGTGACTCAGGCCTCCACCTTGGATATCAGTCATCATCCCACCAGAAATAGGACTCTAGAACCTGTGGGTTGCGACTCCTTTGGGGGTCAAACAACCCTTTCACAGGGGTTGCCCAAGACCATCAGAAAAAAGCATATTTCTGATGGTCTTAGGAACCGAGACCCCGCTCCTCTATCCATCTCCAGGTGGGTCTGCCCACATGCAGATATGCCCACATACGAGTGCCTGAGATGAACACTGTTACCCAGGCTACACCATGCTTCAAGACAAAATCTCATTGATTTGTCATTAGAAATAAATATTTCACAATATACAAAAACATACGAATGTTGTGATTGATCACTTTGCTTTAATAATGTTCAATTGATAACAAGTGAAAATACCTCCTGCATGAGATATTCACATTATGATTCATATCAGTAGCAAAATTACAGTTTGAAGTAGCAATGAAAATAATTTTACAACATGAGGAACTGTGTTAAAGGGCTGCAGCCTTAGAAAGGTTGGGAATCACTGCTGTAGAACCTTATTTTGGCAACTAAATCCACAGGCTAGAAAATGATAAATATTACTCCTTTGCTCATGTCATCAGCCAGAATCAGTCACATGATCCCCCCAGCTAAAAAGACTCAGGAAGTACATCCTGTTTGGCACACCAGAAGGCACGTAGCCACACATAGTGAATGGCTTGATAAATGGCTAACAATACCACTTAATTGAATTGCACTAAGAAGAGAAAGGAGGTTGACAATCTAAAAGTACCCCTTCCTGTGGCCTCTAGTGGCTTAATGAAGCTTTTTATGTTCATTTATCTAGTGTAGGACCTGGGCAGGGCTGACCAGAAAAATGGAAACTAAGGAAGAACATATTTCCAGACATTCACACCCGATATTTGCTTTATTCTCTCACCACTCAGTGGTTCGCCAGAGTGGATCTGTGGCGGTCATGTGCTTATGTCAATTTCATGATTTGGATGTAGAGGTGGAGTCTAACCTATTAATCTGGAGATACCCATTGAGTAGCCAATGAGGCCTCTGTGTGGGCATGGCTTTCTCCTGAGACTTCTGGGAAATCTTGCAATGTTTCCTTTATGGAGATGAAAAGCTATCTCCCCATTTGTTGGGAATTAGTTTTAGAGATGATGAATCATGGACAAGACAGGATGGCAGCACCCGAGGAGCTAGAGAAGCCCACACACCCTTACTCTGATAGAACCAGACCTCTGAAGCTAGAGAAGCCACGTGGAGAGCCCTGCCAGTGCTGAGTTGCCCTTCGTGGACCCTGATTCCTGGAAGGGAGGAGCCCTGGGGAAACCCTTGCCAGCACTGGGACTCTGCACCCACTGACCTGTGACTTTGTGAGTCGGAAGGAGATGTTCCAGACTGATATTGGGCATATGGACTAATATTGGATTTATGAGTTTGAACTCGCCTGGACTGAGATGCTTTCTCAATGTCCCATTCCACTTGTATATAAACCTTTCCCTTATATCCATATGTGTGCCTATGAATTTGTTTCTCTAGTCTACCCAGACTAACATGGGACCCAATATTACAGAAGCATGAGCTGAAGGAGACAAGGATAGGGTGAGAATGTGCACCAAAGAATAAGCAAAGCCATTGAAGTGCAGTGAAGGAGTCCTGAGTGGGTGGGGTGTGCAGGGGGTAAAGGAGGATGAATTGGAAACTGGGACAGGAATCTGAAAGGGACAATGGGATGATGAAAACAAATCTGGACAAGGATAATTCTTGATGCTAATGGCAAGCTTGCTGCCAGCAAAAGGGTTCATGGGGGCAGGGTGGAGGGAGGGGAGAGAAAGAGTGAGAACAAAGGGTTATTGTATGAGTCTGAGCACACGGTGGTTTGGACTTGGGGCAGAGATAGATGGGAAGAGACATCAGAGATTATGGTGGAAGACTAAGTGAGACAGTGAGGAAGGGAACTACTGTTGTTCTTGGGTCCAGAGGGAATTGCTGAGGTGCAGGAGGACTCTGGGTTTCAGAAAACAGAGAGGCAACAAAATTGTATCCTTGTGCCATAATGTGGCACAGAATCAATACTACAAGGGATGAAGCAAACCCAATATGACCAATGGTGTGGTGCTAAAAGCCCACCAAGTGAGCCAAAGCAGGAGAAGGAATCCCCAAGACCCCATCATGGCAAGAAAATGGGTTTGTGATGTGATCCCAAGTAAACTAGCAGAAGATTCTGTTGGTTCTATCTTCAGTGTAGAGTCAGCTTTAGACCTCATCTTACTACCTCCCCAGTCAGCTCCAAGCTGCAGAGATTTCATGTCTGGGTTTCTGGAGTGGCCTCTTATCAACAGAAAGAAAATGTGTTTGCTGTGGGGTCAACTCCAACTGCTGGAAGTGCATTATGGGCCAGAGTAGAATTGTGCTCCAGAGAACTTTCAGTGGTTGGGTTTGCAAAGGCAGATCATCTTTCTCCCATGACACCTCTGGATGAGTTCAAACAGCCAAATTTTTGGTTGTTGCACCGTCCAGGGACTTGTTAACCGGTCTTCTATTTCGTCTCCTCGGCTCTCAATGGTCTGTTTTCCACAGAGCTAGAATGACCCTTTTTAAAACGTATTATTTCTCTGCTCAAAACTCTCCAAAGTTATCTATCCCACTCAGAGAAATCCAAGGCCCTCTGTTGACCTGGAAACCTCAAATGAACCAGGTGCCCTGACTCCTTTTAGACCTCATCCCCATCACTTCTTTTCTCATTCACGTTGTTCCATCTGCCAAACCTTCTACCTCAGGACCTTTGCACAGGCCATTGCCTCTGCCTAAAGGCCCTACCCTAAGCTATCTGCATCCTCCAGGGCTCTACTCAAATATCACCCTCTCCATCCTATTTAAAAGAACAGCTCCCCTTCTCAGGTTTTTGTGTTTATAGTCATCCTCAAACTTTGTTTTCTTCGATAGTTTTCATGTTTTTCACAACATTCATCACATCTGTTGGTGATCAGCTTCAGAAAGGTGCTGGTTCTGTTCTGCACACAAGAGAGTGCCAGGCATCAGAATCAACACGATGGTAACTAACCCCAGCATCCCTCAAGTCCTACTGTCTACTGTCTGCCCACTTTCAACTTAGATGCTCCACACTGGCAGGGATCCTCGTGTGACTTGTTCATGGCCTTGTCCCCAGCGTCGATCACAGGGAATGCTGTACTATGAGAATAGAGTGACATGTACCCCCAATTTACCATTATATGGATCGACCTTAATCAATATCAAAAAGATACTCAAGAAACAATGCACTTGTGTTCTCGAAAAGCTCTGTGAATGTGGGTTCAGGGTCTCCTCCTATCTGGCATCAGCTGCCATGGATACAGCTTTCTTAAAGGGTCAAGGAAGTGGCAGATGCTTTACGTTAGCTTTTATGTCTGCCATAAAATTAACAACAAGCAAACCTTGAGTAACCGAGCTATAATTCTGTCTTGCAATTCTGATCCGACACAGCTCTTGAGGCTAAAAGCTGTTTCCAAAATCCTCAATGGAATTATACCTCTGTAATTCATTTACTGTTATTCATTTAGTATATGTTTACAGATACAGGTACTCCCCCCAAAAAAAAAATTCACATGGCCAGCAAAATCAAGGCAAGGAAGAAAAGCTGCCCAGTGTTTTTCATTTTTAAATTACAATCATTACGCTTGATACAATATTGTGCCTCAGTACAGCACTTGTAGGCTAAATAAGAAATACATTTAGCAGTAAGGTAAACATAATAAGATCGCTTTGGGGGAAAAATGAGTATTACCTTGCTCTGTCTTCAGGGATGTTATTTTCAATAGTGATATCAATTCACCAAGAAAAGACGAGAGAATAATTATGGCCTTTGAGCCAATCGGACTGATGGGTATAAACAAGGTCGGTAAAAGGCCTCTAATGTGGCTGTCCCACCACAGCTATTTCCACTACACGACCAAACACATTCCAGTAAGCTTTCATCATTTATGTCCAAATTTCTAATGAAACAAACCTCATGAAAAATAAACAACTACCCAGATGACCTTGGGGAGATCTGGCATCAAATCTCCCTTTTATGTTTCTTTCTTTCATTTCATTTTAAAGTCATTTACTGTATTCAGGCATAGGGCATTTGAAACACTGCAAACAAAACTTCCTGTATACCAGACACAACCAGGTAGTGATAAGACCTCCACTCATTGCTCAGCCAAAGAGCTACAACCTTGTTTCAGAAGGAATGTCAAAGACCCGGAAGGCTGGCTTTGTGTAGAGTTCCTTCCATGGGCCATTTAGTGGCTTCTTATCACCCATTCCCTCTGCCTGCTACCAAGCAACCTTCAGATCGTGTCTGTACGATGATACAAATGCTTTCTGTGTTCACATCAGACTTGACCTTTCTAATATATACAACTGAACACAAGAAAACTGTGCATGAGACTGATGTTTTGAGACCTTACTATCTTAAAGCTATATCCTAGGAATGAGACAGATTAAAAAGCTTTAGAACTAGTGGTGGTGGTAGTGGTGGTGGTGGTGGTGGTGGTGGTGGTGGTCGTCCTGGTGGTGGTGATGGTGGTGCTGGTGGTAGTGGTATAAGTGGTGGTGAGGGTAGAGGTGGTGGTGGAGGTGGTGGAGGTAGTGGTTGTGGTGGAGGTGGAGTTTGAGTTGGAGGTGGAAGTGGTGGTGGTGGTGGTGGTGGATTTGGTGATGGAATTGGAGGTGGAGATGATGGTGGTGGTAGTGATGGTGATAGTGGAGGTGGTGCTGGTAGTGGAGGTGGAGGTGAAGATGGTGGTGCTGGTGGTGCTGGTGGAGGTGGTGCTGGTAGTGGTGGTGGAGGTG